>QFEA01000179.1:16592-51728 GCA_003315975.1 Lactifluus echinatus | reverse complement strand
CGATCAGGCTATCAGTCGCAGGCGGGAATCATATGCTCATGCTCATCTGCTTCGGATGACGAGAGATCCCCGCCGTGTCGAGAAACCCCCGACCCGACAGTTACAGCTCGGTCTGGACCTGAAGGAATCGTATCGAAGTCTTAGTTCAGTGATGCCCTTTTCCTAACAAAGCGTATGCAGCCCAGCCCGATGTCATTCCACTCCCACTGAAAGACAGCAGCGCTTCAAGGTCAGGGTCATTATCGAGCAGATCTGAGATTTACGGGTGGCACATGATACACGTGTGCTGCACACTGAAAATCCTGAAAGAAGGGTGATCGAGGAAATGTTCCGTGATTCCCCGCGGCCATTCTAAGGGCGCATCGGCGCATCTCAACATTGATTCATGATTCATTGAGACGACCATCAGACCAGAAAGATTGACTGACGGAGATGGACAAGCAGTCAACACTGACAGTTGACAGAGCGGGCGAGGGTACATGTTTGTTGTATGCTTTGCTTGCTTATCAAAGGCTGTCAAGCAACAGTGCCAGTGGAGCTGAATCTGTCTAATGCCATCGCCCCCGGGTTCTTGTCCTGCATATGGACATTTAAATTCCCACGGACAACGGGAAAGGGTAAAAAGAAAAAGATAGAAGTCAGCTGTTCGTTGACACCAAGCTAATGGATAGGAGCATGTCAGAATTGTACTGCATTTGCAGTTACAGTACATTTGTACTGTTCCATTTCATAGAAGATAGGTAGGGACGCCGTGGGGCAAGGATGGTGTGTCTAGTAAAACAGCAGCTTCCAGATGAGAATGTCAACTTTGGATCTGGGGGACCTGACAGATTTGGAGGCAGCCAGATTAAATCAACCCCGTGTACTAAAGGAGCTTCTACCAAGTAAGCAAATTCATATCCATATTCGTAGAGACGCCGGCGTTATCCAAGCCATCATACCTTTCCATTCAGACGCTATTGGACTCGAAACCAATCATTCATTCCTGATTTGCCACAAACACTGAAGAACTCATTGGTGACTATTGAGATCAACTCGGTGGATAACCACGCACCACAGGCACCGCTGCTCGGCTTGGTTGCAAATACGACTTCTGCAAGAGCCTCATCGTCTAACCCGATAAATGGTTCATATTCCCTTCGAAGCTTCTGGATAAATTTGGTAACCGTATCTTCTGCGACCAGCGAGACCGTGAAGCCTCCCCACCCAGCACCTAATAGACATCAGTACTTGAGAACAACCTGTTACGAGACGCGAGGCGCTTGCCAGTTAGTCGGCTGCCATATGCACCAGCATCACGGCAAATCTGTGTTAGCTGGTCCAACTCGGGACAAGAGCAGTCATAGTCGGCTCTGCAACTTGTCTGGGATGCATCCATCAACTCGCCGAGCTCCTTTAGAACGGCGTCAGGTGCACTTCTGCGGTTGGCAAGGCAAATGTCGCGGAATTGAAGCACACGTAACGCCTCCGTCAATACGTGCTTCGCGCGCCGGTAAAGTTGGAAGTAAGTCGCTTCGACTGCAAATAGCGAGTTGAGCTGAAAAAGGCAAGATTGAGCAAAGTACGAACCTTCGGCCGAGCTCAAATATAGATCTTTAAAATATTTTTCCGAAAGGCCACTCCATTCAATCATAGTTTCTAATGTAATGCCTTCTTGGTCATCAGACTCTGCACTTGCTGGTCGTAGCCTTTCAATACGGTTGATGGTTCCTTCGAGAGCCGTACGCAATAGATTAGAATCCTCTGGCCATCCCCCAGCCGGCTCTCCACCAAAGCGTCCCACGACTTCACGCAGAGTTATGCGCTCACGAGGCCCGACATTTACGTCGAGGTGGCGAGCGAGAATGCGAGCCGCAGCGAGCGTCTCAACGACTCGTAGGTTATATCGCGTACGGGCGTGCACTGCTTTCTCAGAGGTAACACAGGAATTAGCAAGCACTAGCGTGCCTCGCGGAAGTACTGCGGGGGAAGCAGCTAGATGCGGAAAGAACGTGACATAAAGTGCAGAAGACGGGGTTGAGATAACGGAAGCTGCTTGGTCCATGCTGCGATTATTACTTCTGATGGGTCACTACGTCCGCTTAGGAAAAAGGGAGGCGCATACCCTCCACTGTTAACTCCCACGCGTTTCTCATTTTCCATTGCCATCTCCACGAGGGTGCGCTTTGTGAGACCCTCGAGCTTGTTGTTGACGGCAAGGAATGCAAGCGTTGAGGCGACAACCATCGCAGCCGATGAGGACAACCCAGCGCCAGCAGGCACCGTACCCGTTACAAGCAAGTCGACTGGCACTGGGTAACCATCAGCAGAGGCTGCTGGAGAGAAAAATCTATTCAGAACGCCCTGTACGAGAGTGGTGTTGAGACGCCGCACGCCTTGGCAGCGCAAATTGAGTACTCGCGTAATATCCAGCTTTGACGTAACTTTCCCAATGTAGTCCCTTTTTATCTATGTCGAGGTGCCATTCCCCAGCTTGCACCTCTACTTCCGCTTTGTCTTGTGAGCGTCCATCACTGGCAATGGACCGACAGACAGGGGAGAATGACCGTGAAGGATACCTGTGTTGAGTGTTCTGGACATTGACAGCGCCATATGGAAGCGCGTGGGAATCACGGGGTGCGCAGGCAATGAGGATGTCCCGTTCAACAGCCGCAGGGAAGACACCAAAGAGTGCATAATCAATATGTTCTCCAATAAGGCTGGGGAATCGGAATTAGAATCTGGCGGGACGCTTACAACGTCAAAGCGCTGAAAATGCAATCATACTTTACCCGGCCAGGCGCACGAACGATATGAGAAGGCTTCCTGCCGAATCGAAGCTCGAACTCGTTAGACAGTTGACTCCACCGCGCGCTGACCTCGTGGTTTCAGGTGACAAACAGCAGAGGACGATACGACCTACGATATGTCCGCTATTGAACCGAGATCCGAAAATAGCTGTGTTAAAGAGGTGTAGGTCGGAATATGGACATGGGCCATGGGTTGCCAGATTAACAACTGACTAATTAAGTTTGGGCACCAATGGAATTCAGCCTAGGCCGGCCCGAAGCTT
The DNA here is from genome assembly GCA_003315975.1 of Lactifluus echinatus. Classification (NCBI taxonomy): domain Eukaryota; kingdom Fungi; phylum Basidiomycota; class Agaricomycetes; order Russulales; family Russulaceae; genus Lactifluus; species Lactifluus echinatus. The sequence goes on along the minus strand of QFEA01000179.1, from coordinate 48,676 downwards.
ATTCAGGGATGGCTGAAGAATGACGATCTATGGGAAGCAAAGTCGAACCCAGCGGGGATGTGGTGGAAACCGCGGAAAGAACTTCAGCCTTGCGTGTGGATTACGCAACAGAGGATGGAGCTGCTACCCAGGGCGGCATATCAGCTCACTGCACGCACGCAGGGATTGCCAAAACCAAAACCAGGCCTTCCCATCTTGTTGTTGGCTAGTTGGTTGATTGACCAAAGCCCCCGCGCACGACTATTCTCACCCTCAGGAAGACTCAGAGATACTTCGCACACAGCCCTCGCGATCAGCATACGACTCCATCTAATAATACTAAGCGTAGACAAGGTTCATTTCCCCCGAGGATGGCGGGGCGTCCCTTGTTGCAAACGGCGCGGCTTTCTCCCGACAACCGAACGTTTTTTTCCGGGCCGCACACCCCGCCGCCTTCCTCCTGGAATTGATCATCGTGTCCTGCGTTCTGCGACAACAGCCTGTCGCAAACAGATAGCACATGACGCCTTTCAGCGGACCTGAAGTCATTAATTGGATGAAGCGGGGCGCCAGCCATCGTCCAACGTAAACAAGTCTATTGATCATGATTGCAGGCTAGAACGCCCTTAACTTCATCAAATGAATGAAGCAACTGTATCTGTGAAGCAGCACAACCGGAATGCTGGGTTGCGGCTAGACAGCTGCCTCTCCTTCGGCACCACGAGCACTCTTTGGCACCCAGCTAGCGGTATGCCAGAGGACCGTGTCAAATTTTCTGGACTTCTTATGCTTCTAGGCTAAAAATGGGCCCTCTTCACTCGCGCTTCCTAAACTCAGAGAGATAGCCGTCCTGGTTCTCAATTTCTTCCTTGCAACACATCACAATCTCACTCTGCAACGAGGCCGGCACTGGATACCTCATGCCGGCGTTTCTCTCGAGGATGTCATACCGTTCCTGTCCCGGGAAACCTTACTCCTCTGATAGGTTCCACTGTTTGTGACATGACGATGATCCACACCACATGCCACATGCGTCTCCCGGTCTATGCTGCTAAGGCTGTGTCCATATCGGCTGCTATTGACTCCGGATGTCGGGAGGGGGGGGGTACTATTTCGCTTTGACGGCGCCTGTGTGCGCCGTTGCCGTGGTGAGGTCCTGAGAAGAAGACTATCATTCATTCTGACGTGAAGCAAGATATAAGCAGCATCTATGGATCGTCCTTAGATGCTAGTTTTGTTCGGTTCTGTTCTCGTGTACCCCCACATGTCCACCACGCCTCAGCTTTACCTTCCCGATCCGCTCGAACACTGGCCATGGCCGCGCAAGCTGAACACGCACTATACGGAAGTCAAGCCAGAGTCTGAAGCATGGTTGCGTGGCTTCAATGCCCTTGATGTCAAATCGCAAAGGTCATTCGATCGATGCAATTTTGGCAAGTATCCCCTTGTTTGTATGTTTATTCGGTCATCGATAACGTCGAGTATTCTTCAGCACTCCTTGGTGGTCTTGCATATCCTCTTATCGATAGAAGTTAGTTTCCCTGGAACTGACTGGCGTTCTAACCATCTAACCAAAAGTTTTAGATCGTCTCCGGGTCGCTTGTGACCTGATGGTGCTCTTTTACATATTCGACGAGTTCACCGACAAAGTCGATGGGACAGGTGCACGAGCATACGCAGAGATTGTCGTGGATGTACTGCGGAATCCTCATGCGGAGCGTCCTCGCGACGAGTCGAAGCTCGGGGAGATTGCTCGGCAGTGCGTTCCAGTTCTTGTGTGACCGGGCGGTATTTGACGATTTGCATAGATTCTGGCTGCGTGCAATGCAGACGTCTTCTGCGTCAGCTCAGCGGCGCTTTATTGCATCGTTCGCAGAGTACGCGTATGCTGTGATAGATGAAGCCTCCGACCGTGCACGAGGCAGCGTGCGGACGATCACCGACTATCTACGGCTGACGCGCCTCACCGCTGGACCGTACCCCTGTTTCTTTCCTATAGAGATGGATATGGACATCCCAGAAGAAGTCATGACACATCCTTCGATGGAGATGCTCCGTAGTTTGGCTGCTGAGTCCTTGGTTCTCGGAAACGTCAGTGCCTTCTTCTGCGGTCGCGTAAAGATCCGGTGCCTAACCGAGAATCACAGGATTTGTACTCTTACAACATCGAGCAAGCAGCTGGACACGGAGGTCACAACATTATCACTGTTGTCATGGAGGAGAGGAGAATCGACCTTCAGGGCGCACTCGACTGGCTTGGCGAATATCATGGACAGATCTTATCCGAATTCCAGTCGCAGTACTACGCGCTACCCTCTTGGTGTCCAGCCGTTGATCTCAAAGTCAAGCTTTACGTGGAAAGGCTGGCCTACTTTGTCCGCGGAATCGACTCTTGGGCATTCGAGACCGAGCGATACTTTGGGACAAAGGGTCGGGAGATTCAGAGGCATAGAACTGTGAATCTACTGCCGAAAGCAGAGGCCGTAACGCCTATGATGGCACCGGGACGAGTCTGATATTTGGGTTCCTGTACTGTATATGGCATATTAGGTTTGTGCTACGGGGTCGTTGTACTGTATTGTGCTTGTATTGTTTCTTGTTCTCAACAACATGTGGCAGTGGCGGTTTAAGATTTGGTTCAATTGGTAGTGCGGAGGTTGAAATATTGAGATCCGTGCTAATCAAGTTTGGAGGTCCGCCCTTCAGACCAACCATCAACTAACTTTGTCTGAATCAGCGCGACCAAAGCTATTCCATCTTTGCCTAGCATAGGACATGCTAGCTTCTGTTGTTTCAAATCGATCATCTGGAAAAAGTCCCGTCAATAGCCGCCACGATGACCTCTCGAACGGGTTTGTCGCTACCCGTACGTAGGTACAGCCGATCATCTTTGAGTGCAGGCATGTCGCAATCGCATTGTCATTTGTCCATGAGTAATTCTCATTGCTATGCCGGCAAACCACATTTCCCGAACCCGATTTCATTTCACTAAGCTCAATCAGATGCAGATCCACCCAACCCATTGGCCGATCTGGTCTTCATTGACCATATGGAATAGTTTGAACCTCAGAACTCAGCTCGCCTCCCGCGTGTAGTGTGTGGTGTGCTTGAAGCCTCGTTTCATTGCAGTCTTTCTCTCTGCAGCACGCAGCTGAATGTTTATCTGATGGTAAGAGATTGACAGATCCAGGAATCCCTCTTCAATCTAACCTTCTCAGGTGTGTCCATCAGCTCATCCTTATAGAAGTGACAAACTTCATTGCGCCGGTGCGGACACTCGAGGTTGTGACAGGGAAATACGTTGGCTTCTTATTGTCAGAAACTGCCTTACCGAAGGGGGCAAGTAAGTCCGTGTGCTAAACTTATCAGGTAGAGGAAGACCAAATATATGGCGTCATGCTTACGTGCGAGTTCGCCGGGGATGTTATGAATGAAGCGAAGGGTTAAATTATATCCCCGATACTAGTAGGATGTTTACCTTTTGCCAAGGGCCGAGACGTCGATGAGCAGCTGTCGAGGCGGCTGTGTAGCTGACCGGACACCGGCAAAGAGAGAGAGCGGAACGACTTTGATTATACTGGCAGATATTGTGCATGAATTGCTGTTGCCGGAATGACAGACAAGTACACTTGTTAATCAGGCTATGTCAGTGCCCCACCCACATGTATGACCATGGAATGGCTTCTGCTTCCGGTGACACACTCTCTATGTCTGGCGTCGCAAGAATCTGTTTCTAGTATGGTCAATATTTCTGGACATTGCGACTCGGAACTTGTACGGTACAACGTTGTGCAGCTATTTCCATGGGACAGCCGGGTTTGGTGATGAGCGCGATGAGCACCTGGCTTGGCTCTTACGGCACGGGCCGGCTGATTCACGAAAACCGAGCTCAAGACTAACACGTGCCGTGACAGGGCGTACATCAGACATCAGGTACATCAGCCCCGGATTTACATGTTCAATGATCGACGTGGGATGCATGGTTCTTTGATCCAGACGCCGTCCAGAAAAATGTCACGGAGCCTTTAGTCCACCACCAGCACGCTTTTGGCTGACCATAACCCACACCCAACTCCTCTTGGATCCCTGACTGATTTGCGCCTACTCGCTTCCTGGTTCTTGGCTGGGGCTGACAGGTCGCTTCATGCGTTCCGTTTCGCGCACTTGCCCCACGTTGTACAGTTTTGTCCCTCTCATATCTGCAGAACCGGGGACATCCGTAGCTGGACCTATGTGACATTGTAGTTCCGTCCACTGAACAAAGGCTGATGGGTGCACTCGGCAGTTACAAATGATCAAAGTCGTTCGGCGTAATTAGGGCTTCAACTATGAATACTGTACGTTGGGTTCTTCTGCATATAACCACTCGTCCAGTGGCTCTGGCCCCGAAGGTTGAGTATGCACTACGCAGATGCCAAGACGGAGTCTGACCCACGTTCGCATTGCCAAGCTTCAAAGTTCTCGTTCTCCACGCCAAGTGCCAGGCTCAGGCAGCTGAGAGATTCTCTGATGTATGTCATTTCTCGGAGCCGAGCCATTCCTCTCATCAATTTTCTCAAGGATTCACCTCGATAGGCCTCCTTACCTCACTTGTATTCGTTACCTGACAGGGTCTGTGTTTCAATATCTACTGCTTATAGGTATCGAGTTGCGCTGACAACGCTGCAGTGGTGTCCGCGTTGCATGTGACCTGTCCTCATGGCGTTGTTTGTCATCTATTCGTTCACTAACGTGCCCACAGAGCTGCAGATGCTTTTTTCACCTCAACCTCGACAATTTTTGGCTGTGTGCGATAACAGCTTCGAGCTTGGCGACACAAAAGCGGTTGATCGCAAGAGTTCGCGGAGTATACATATGCAATGACGGATGACGAATCCCTGGCTTTCCTGGAGGTAGCGGATATCCCAGATGAAACTATGGCTCAAGGTCACTCTGTGGTGAGAACAAAGGACTCCGCAACAGCCAAGACACGCACGCATATCATCGAGAAGTGGAAAGAAGCAGCTGGATCCTGCTGTCACATTATCACCGTAGTCCCCATGAACGGAAACGAGGGTGCCTCAACCCTCCAATTAGCTAGCTCGGGGTATACTACCACGAGTGTCTTTGTCTAAGTTCTAGGCGCTATGCGGCACGCTACCTTCATGGGTTCCTACCGACGAACTGGCTGTCAGGGTCTTCAAGTTTACGGAGAGACCAAGAAAGAAATTTACTTCGGGATCAAAGGATCAGAGATTCAGAAGCACAGACTAGTGTCCCTTCTCCCGAACCGAAGAAGCCAGATGAGACGCCCATGACGGCTCAGCTTGGCGGATAGATTAATGAACGTAACGCGGTGCCTTCATTGCAAAGACCTGTCCGCTGGTTTCTTGATTTATCTTGTCGAACTCTATCAAATTCATCTCGGTGAAAGTCTAGTAAACAAGAGGCGCTCACAGACAGGGCTATCCAGAACAAATAATTGGCCGGAAACACGGCCATCACTAGCTATGAGCGTCCACCTATAGATCCTCCCCCCTTAAACGTCATGGTTTATGGTCCACCTTTGTGCGGCCTCCGAGGTGATCGCAATCCAATTATCTTTATTGTCCTTCGGATTCTATTGCCAATATGATGATGCCCGCGTCTCCTCTGTAAGTCAGCTGTCCAATTGGTGAGTGCATTTTCCTATGATTTGTTTAGGAGGCTGTGCACGCGACAAACGTAATTAGCTGGGAAAAAGTACCGCGGTAGACGAAAGACGAACACTCCATCTGGAAACGCGGGAAAGCCCCAATTCGGAAGCTAATAGAATCCACGGACGCCACGACTTACCCTGGCTTACTACACACGTCACGTAAGACGACGAAGGACGTGCTTTAGTGAGTCAGTACAACGTCGAAGTGTCAGTGCCTTCATACAGCGTCTTGAGGCCCCGTTTAGAGCAGTTAATCCTTCTTAGATGACCAAGGATACTCAAGCCCAGTCGAGCTTTAATTGGCGCTGGTATTATATTTCTCTGTCCAGTTTGAATTGAACTGAAGACAACTTTCTCAAGATCAGAAATCAAAATTTGCGCTGTCAGCGAGATAGTTTAAGTGACTGGTGCGCGCTGTTGCGTAAATGATAACGTAAGCCCATCCAAACAACCAGAAAGCAAACAACCAGAAAGTCAGCCGCACCGTGGTCCGACCATACGTTAGTCTGAGATCGCAGCCAAATAACTGGTCTTTGGGTTGCAACACACAGTACTATAGGAGTTGAAAAATTCTGTGCTGATCCCCGTAGTATATCTTGCGTGCGGCTAAGGTCTTTGTCAAACGGTGTTTCGGCTCATCAAAGCAAAGGTCAAGGTGGGGGCCATGTCGGTCCCAAAAAGTGGATTTTTTTCAGAAAGCCAAAATTTTAGACGTACGCCTGGGACGGCAGCAAAAGGCAAGATAGAAAGAAGGTCTAAGCTGTAACTTCGAGGCAACTCTGCGCATTTCGCAACGTAGCATGACTGAATGGACTTAAACAACCTGGCGCTGATCACCGACATCTAGCACAATTCAGGTGCGTGGAGCGGTTTGAATTTGGGCTAAGATCCAGTTCATGCTGCTTAAAGTATCACACCTTCATTCTACAGTCAAGCCCGGCGCCTGACTTGAAACTCACTGTTGTTTTTGCGGCGCAGATACAAATGCTACCTTCTCTCATGTGATTGTCTCTAGCCTCACTTGGAGCAATATAAAGAGCAGTACATAGTATGGGCAGACGTCTAGCTGGCGGGCAAAAGCACCTTACCTTGAGGTTTGTGCACGTCTGTGTGAGTGAGCCAGAGTGCCTATCTATTGTCAGTATGTGTAGCCCGTATTTATACTCGAAGATACACTTGTGTACTCTACGTATCGTGTGTAGCGCTGTGCCTGAGCTGAGTTGAGTGCGCGCCCACATACCAAAATAATATTTATGGCTAATTTAAGTACACTAAATATAGTACAACATTTGATTGATTGTCTTATCACGATCCTTGACTTATATACACACTGATCGCCGTCTAGTACACTCATATCTGATTGATAGACCAGATGCGCGATTATTCACGCCAACAATCGGTCACTTTTGTTCTGACATAATACTACAGTCGACTCTCATATAAGGCATATGTGTCAAGGCATACTTTTTCATGATTCCCAAGTTCGTTCGCAAAGAAATAGAGTAGCTCAACTAGGGCATACTCCCTCCAAAGGCATACTTCTGGCTGATGCCCGATGGGGTATGCCTTATATGAGAGTCGACTGTAGTAATCATAGGGCTTTGAACGCAGAGTAAGGCCTACAAGGCCTCCAGCACGTGACAGGGACCGCCAGTACTGCTGTGGTCGACTTTGAATTCTGCTGGGTGGGTCTTCTTGCCGAATGATGAGCTTTGTTACTAATGTATTTGTAACGTAAGGTACACTTGACAAATGTCATTGAGGGTACAGCAATTAGGTGAGGACGTAAGTCGTGAGGACGTAAGTGGCAAGTGACGAAAGAAGAATGAATTACGCCACCAACGGATTAACGCCACAAACGCTAACGGCAGCGCCGCGCCGATTGATGGTGTTCCGGCAAACTGCCCGCCAGTGAAAGAAGTTTTTTGAGACCTGGCAAGGCTTGGTGCTCTGGTACTCTTTCCAAGGCCTCCAGTGCTGCTTCAGTGTAGTGGTGAACACGTCAGCCTCTTTGCAACCTTCTACAGCAAAGCGGTCGGAGTCACTGCCATCGGTCATACACAATATTTTCCGCTTCATGCACCCTTGAAACATCACAGAGCTTCTAAATTTACCAAATTTACACTCAGAACACGACATAGTAATGGTATTTGGCTGTCGGCGGAGATTACCCTACACTCTCGGGGAAAACCATCCGTTTTCAACCCACTCGAGCCAAACAGGATACACTGTCGGTATTCCTCTCCGGTCTCAGACATTCGTTGATCGACAAAAGCCCGTATTTATGCTCTCGTTCAATGGGCAAGCTGACAGGATTGGCAGTGACCTCACATCCACGCAGACATGGTCATGGTCACTCCTTGCAACCCTCACGCTAAACAACTCACGGGGCTACCAAAGTTAGGAAATATTGCACGAAATGCATACACATCCCATCTATGTTCCATTCGTGGCACCTTGAATGACAATCTTGACAGCTTTCCACTGCTTGTTAGTCAAATTGCAAGCGTGGGGGGTTTACATGTTTCATTTTCATTGAAACCTCTGCCGATTACGTTCATTGGGTTGGACGGCGCAGTAGCAGTATTGGCAATTATTTCGAACTCAGTAGGTTCACGATTGGCACATATTACCCTCCCTTCCCCCCCAACTCTATATGAACTCGGTCAACTCGGTCTAGACACCCAGACGGAGTCATGGAAGAACCTGCTATAACATCACTCCACTCCACATTTTTATTTTATTTTATTTTTTGAATCCATTTATGTGTGCTTCGGGGTGCAGAATCACTCCACATTTTGACCACGGAAACCCTCTTTCCCCACTCATGCTCGCTATTTTCCACGCTGATATGCGTGACTAGGAAAGGATTTTAATCTAGACAGGGCACGGACTTGAGTCGCGACATCCCACAAATGAGTCCGAAAGGACACCAGAACCCTGCCATATATATAGTAGATGCAGATGCTGCAGTTAACGACTGGGCAGGAATATTGGGATCTCAGATTATCATAATAACGGTATCTCTGCCCTGAAAGATACACGAGCATGAGGACCAAAGGAATAGTGAAACTGGTTCTAAAGCGGTTATGGTGGCGGAGATATGGCTGCGCCCATAATAGGTGAACTCTAAGCTGAGACGAACAAACAGAAATTTATTTGTGAAACTACCGTCCTACTCCTGTGACTGCACATAGCAACATTTCCAATAATATACAGTACATATAGCTTTGCATTCAGGAAAAGCAATTAGCCAAGGATAGCCAGCTGTTTTCGTTCCCGATGATTCGCAAAAAAGACATATGAGTGTTGCAAATGTCACACTCACCTCGGGCTAAGGTGCCCGAACCACGTCGGGGTTTAATGAGGACCTACTTCTTTATGAAGTTGCATTAACGGGTGAAGAGCATTGGGTATGACGAAATTATGCGATGCGGCATACAGAGTTCGGATTCGTTTCAGGATTGTTCTCACGGCTACTTGTCGAAGGCGCGCCCGCGCCCGCGCCGGCGGCAAGTGATTTAATAATCCGCACTTCACTTCCCCCCCATATAAGAGTAGAGAAAGACACGACGGTACTGGTCCTGATTCGCAGTCAAGTTTAAATCTTCAAGAACTTTGTAAACTTGAAGATTGGGGAGAACATTTTCCCACGGGAGCTTGGGCTGACCGCCTACCCTGGAACAACAGGCACAGCACAGGATGACCAAGTTTGAGTTGCGCCGCATTTGGACAAGACATGAAAATGATTCGGATTCGGGCTGTACGAAATCCGGATTGACGCCGCTACTGCAATGTTTTGCGGTGCCTTGTCTCGTTTTTGGCGTAAGCACTGAAACTCGGCAGGATCACTCATAAAAGAAATAAAATTCAAACCTTTTTACTTTACATTTAATAAATATAATTTACATTTATCCTTTCGCGTTATTTCAAATCCAACGTTCTTGTTAAACTCAGACGACCATGTGTTCTCGGAAGAAGACATTCTAGAAAGGGCCAGCTACTATTAAATCACTCTGGGAGTTAACTGCTGAGGCTGAGGACTACTCGTCGGCTTTGTCATCCTCAAGAAATCCTGGCCAAACCAATCAAATCAATACCGCGGGTAATGCGTCTGAGCATTCGAGGACCGCCGTGAGAAATGATAAGGCGTAATGATAAGGCGTGGTCTTGTACCGGATCTAGCTATAGAAAAAGAAGCGGGATCCATATCACCCGGCAGCTTGCGCCTGCATTAGGATCGAACCGCACTCCGCCTTCACGGTATATAATTCTCCTCCGGCCCCAACAAGATTCAACAAGATTGGGTTTCCTGCTGTGCTTATGGCCCATTTTTACCCCTGCTGGTTTAACCTTTCAGGCACTGGTGACGTCCGTCACGACGGAGGATATCCTCTCCTACTCTATCTAATACGCTTTGATACAACAAAGGGGAGTTAGAAACTTGACATGAAATACTGTGCTTCTCTGAGTTTGGTTTGTTGTACCCTGCTCAATGTTGCTTTAAATGCCATCACAGGAGCTCTTCCGCCGACACTAGGGCGCCCATTTCATGACTTCCGGTGAGATGCGATAGCCTCATCATGTTTCGCTTGTGCCGCTATAATTCCGCATTTACATTATTCGATCAGGGATGTGCAGGATAATATTGTGGTGTATCACCTTGAATTTCAGTATAAGAGGCGCATTTTCGTACTGGAGTGCAAGCAGCATTGTTCAACTCTCTTCCCTCTGTACCTGACAACGATGTCGAGTCTCGCCCAATTCTCACTGCCTGATCCGATTGCTCAATGGCCTTGGCCCAGACTACTGAACCGTCACTACCAGGAGGAAAAGAGTGAATCTGCCGCCTGGTTGCGTGGGTTCGAAGCTCTCGATGCCAAGTCCCAGAGATCGTTTGATCTCTGCGACTTCCGTAAGTTAGGTTTCAGCCCTATCCTTAGCTCAATAGATGACAGGAATACCTAGCACTCCTCAGCTCCCTTGGCTACCCTTTGCTGGATAAAGGTAGGGAAATGGCTAATGTAACTTAAGGCGACAGTACCCTGACCTGACAAATATCTAGACTGTCTCCGAGTCTCTTGCGATCTTATGGCACTCTTTTTTATCTACGACGAGTTCACCGATAAGGTCAATGCAGATGGCGCGCGCGCATGTGCTGACCTCGTTATGGATGTCTTGCGAAACCCCCACGTGGAACGCCCATCGGACGAATCGAAACTCGGCGAAATTACTCGGCAGTGGGTCCATTTGTTCGTCACGTTGAATACGATGGTTTATCAAAATGACTATACACATAGATTCTGGCTTCGCGCGATCGGCGTCGCAAGTGAGCCGGCCCAGCGACGTTTCATTGAATCCTTCTCTGCATATGTTTATGCGGTAATCGATGAGGCTTCCGATCGGACCAACGGACGTATTCGCGGCATCGCAGATTTTCTCGAACTCAGAAGGCTCACTGCGGGGGCATACGCATCGTTCTTTTCCGTGGAATTGGGTCTCACCATTCCCGATGAGATCATGAGCCACCCTGTAATTGAATCGCTCCGCAGCTTGGCCGGAGACTCAACAGTGCTCACAAATGTAGGTCCATCTCAAATAATTCCCGAACTTGTCTGACCTAGTTGGATATAGGACTTATATTCGTACAACAATGAACAAGCTGCGGGACATGGTGGTCATAATATCATCACTGTCGTTATGAACGAATACGGCGTGGACCTTGACGGCGCGCTCAACTGGGTTGGAGAATACCATGAAGAGGTATTGTACAGATTCCAATCGCAACGCAAGATGCTGCCATCATGGGGTCCTGCTATTGACCCCGTTATTGACGCTTATGTGGAACGACTGGCGTACTGGATTCGTGGACACGACTGTTGGTCGCTCGAGTCGATGAGATACTTTGGGAACAAGACCCCAGAGGTCAAGAAAACTAGGCTGGTCACTTTACTGCCGAGGGTGAGGACGCCGGATGTCACACCAATGATGGCAGTCTCAATAGCCAGTGAGCTAGAGTAATTCATATAAAATAGTGCCTTGTCTAGGGATTCTATTTGTTTTTCTATCGATATTAGAGTAATTTTACAGTACTTAATCAACGCTCGCACTCGATAATTTGAATACGCGATAATTGTTTTTTTTCTTCGGTTCACTGAGCTCCCCAAGGTTGCTGAATTCGATGCACCAAATGAGTTAATATTGCGTTAAATATCAGTACCAACACGATTAAAACCGTGTGCCTTTTAACTTAAAACTAAGTGATAAATTGAGTGAAACGTGGCACAAAAAGCGAGTGTTAGTCATGCATATTTCATATTACTATTCTTTTCAACATTCCAGCATCGGGTTAGCCGAAAAAAGGATGAATATTCCACCTATTATCATTTCAAAATTTACACATAAAAGATATGATTTTTAATGCAAAAGAGCGTGAGCTTCGGGGTACTAGACTCCATGTAGCACTCCTAATTCTACGCTTTGCTATCTAAGTTCGTGTGACATCGCTCTTCCCTTTCTGAATACGCGATAATTTGAATTTGAATCCGTAGGTGAATGGAACTGGCAAAATTCTCCTCCCTTCGCAGGTAAATGGCGCCGGCTAAACTCTAATCCCAATCCAATAATGTCCATCTCTCCCACCGCTGAGTTCCGCAGCCAATGTGACTTCAAATTCCGGTCATGGATGAGCGTTCAGAAAAATGTCGAGTTCTTCAAGGCGATGCGGAGACAGAGAAGACAGAGAATGAGAATGTTTGTGTTTATTCTGGAGATCAGTCGCCCCTGGCCGCACGGCCATACCACTACCACATTCCTTCCATTCCAGGAGGGAATTATACTTCAATTGCGGATGTCAACAGTAGCTTGGTGGAATTTTACCACCCACTCAGGCAGCAAAAGTTCAGTTCACGGACCTGTGTCGGCTCGGCCCTGTCTAAATCGGTCTGTGCCGCATCGTCGTCTTGTGCCTGTGAGTCTGAGTCTGAGTCTGAGTGTCTTCTGCTGTGCCTGTGTGTCTATGTGTCATTTTCATCTATAAATTACTGGCCAGTGGCTTGGGTGACGTGAAGAGCAGCACACGTAGTGCGCATTTATCTGGCGGACAAAATACCTACCTAAGAGACTGTGTACGTCAGTGTGAGTGAACAGGAGTGCCTATGTATTGCTAGTATATGTAGCTCGTACCAAATAATATGCTTGTGTACACTACTACCATATTAAATATAGTATGAAAGTTTGATTGAACTGTCTAGTGTATATACTCATTATCTGATCAATAGATCAGATGCGTGATAATTCACACCAATCGATCACTTTCATTCCGACATTGCGCCCTCTGCTTACTTTGCAATTGTTTCCGTGCTGCTTTGGCCTCGGGACACTTACCTCTATGCCCCAGTCTCCTCCATATCTCTGTCTCACTCATTCCCCCTGCATGCCTCACTTCACTCATGTGTGCATAGAGTACCGTAGTCATTTATATTGTAATTGTAGGACGGCCATCAATTGCCTTTGTGCTTGTGTATATGTTTACACGCGTATGTCCACGTTACATGTTATTAATATATGCATCATCATTAAAACCTTACTGTCAAGTAAAAGTAATTATGTACCTATTTAGTGCAATGGTGACTTCCTGTGCGACCAGGCGGTGTTTGATGATCTCCATAGAATTCTGGCCGCGTGCAATGCAGACATCTTCTGCGTCGGCTCAGCGGCGCTTTATTGCATTGCTCGCAGGGTACGCATATGCTGTGATAGATGATGCCTCTGGTCGTGTAAGCGGCACCATGTGGAAGATCACAGACTATCTACGACTGACGCGCCTCGCCGCTGGCCTGTACCCCTGTTTCTTTCCCATAGAGATCCATAGAGATGGATATGGACATCCCTGAAGGAGTGCCTTCTTCTGCGGTCGCGTAAAGATCCGGTGCCTAACCGAAATTCACAGGACTTGTACTCCTACAACATCGAGCAAGCAGCTGAACAAGGCGGCCACAACATTATCACTGTTGTCATGGAGGAGAGGAGAATCGACCTTCATGGCGCACTCGACTGGCTTGGCGAATATCATGGACAGAGTTTATCCGAATTCCAGTCACAGTACCTTGCGCTGCCCTCTTGATGTCCAGTCGTCGATCTCAAGGTCAAGCTGTACGTGGAAATGCTGGCCTACTTTGTCCGCGGAATCGACTCTTGGGCGTTCAAGACAGAGCGATACTTTGGGACAAAGGGTCGGGAGATACAGAGGCATAGAACATGAATCTACTGCCGAAAGCAGAGGCCGTAATGACTTATGATGGCGCCGGGCAGGGTCTGATATTTGAGTTTCTGTGCTTTAGATGACATATTAGGCTTGTGCTACGGGTCTTTGTACTGTTTTGTGCTTGAGTAGCTTGTATTTTGTATTGTTTCACAGCAAGAATTATGGTGGTGGCAGTTTAAGATTTGGTTCAATAGTGCGGAAGTTGAAATATTGAGATCCGTGTGCACGTGCTCATCAAGTTTGGAGGTCCGCCCTTCAGACCAACGACCATCACAATCAATTGGTCTGACTCAGCGCGACCAAAGCTGGTCCATCTTTGCCTGGGACATGCCAGCTTCTGTTGTTTCAAATCGATCATCATCTAGAAAAAGTCCCGTCAATAGCCGCCACAATGACCTCTCGAACGGGTTTGTCGCTACCCACACGTAGGTACAGTCGATTGCCATCGAGCACAGGCATTTCGCATTGTCATTGTCATGAGTAATTCTACATCTCTGGTCTTCATTGACCATATGGAATAGTTTGAACTCAAAACTCAGCTCGTCTCCCGCGTGGGTGGTCGAAAGGAAAGGTAGTGTATGGTGTGCTTGAAGCCTCGTTTCCTAGCAGTCTTTCTTGGTTTCTTTCTCTCTGCAGCACACGGCCGAATGTTTATATGATGGTAAGAGGTTGACAGATCCAGGAATCCCCCTTCGATCTATCCTTCTCAGGTGTGTCCATCAGCTCATCCCTGTGGAAGTGACAAACATCATTGCGCCGGTGAGGATACTCACGAGGTTGTGACAGCGAGTGGCATTGGCTTCTTATTGTCAGAAACTGCCTTATCGAAGGAGGCGAGTAAATCCAGGTGCTAAATGGATCAGGTAGAGGAAGACCAAATGTATGGCGCCATGCTTACGCGCAAGTTCGCCAGGGATGTTTTGGATGAAGCGAAGGGTTAAATTATATCCCCGATACTAGTAGGATGTTTACCTTTTTCCAAGGGCCGAGACGTCGATGAGCAGCTGTCGAGGCGGATGTGTATCTGACGGGACACTGGCAAAGAGTGAGAGCGGAACGACTTTGATTGACTTGCAGATATTTGCTGTTACCGGAAGGGCAAGTGCACTTGTTAATCAGGCTATGTCAGCGCCCCAGCTGCACGTATGGCCATAAAGGCTTCTGCTTCCAGTGAAACGCTTCTTATTTGTGGCGTCGCAAGAATCTTCTCCTAGTATGGTCAATATTTCTGGACGTTGCAACTCGGAACTTGTACGGTACAACGTTGTGCAGCCATCTCATGACGTCGTTATCATTTCCGTGGGATGTTCGAGTTTGGTAAGGAGCGCCTGGCTCTTATGGCACTCGGGCTGATTCACGAAAATATAAATCTTTCAGGCGCTGGTGACGTCCATCACGGGGGATATCCTCTCCTACGATAATACGCTTTGACACGTGATATAAAATACTGTGCTTCTGGGAGTTTGGTTTGTTGTGTCCTGTTCTTCAATAATGCCTTAATGCCATCACAAGGGCACCTCCGCCGTCACTAGTCCTATTTTGTGACTTCCGGTGAGATGCGATAGACTCATCATGTTTCGTTCGTATCCTCACTAATTCCGCATTTCCTGTATGGGACCAGGATGTGCAGGATAATATCGTTGGTGTATCGCCGTGAACTGCAGTATAAGAAGCCCGCCTTTTCGTACTGGAGTGCAAGCACCATTCAACTCTCTTACCTCTGTACCTGTCAACGATGTCGAGTCTCGCCCAATTCATACTCCCTGATCCGATTGCCCAATGGCCTTGGCCCAGACTACTGAACCGTCATTACCAGGAGGAAAAGAGTGAATCTGCCGCCTGGTTGCGTGGGTTCGAAGCTCTCGATGCCAAGTCCCAGAGATTGTTTGATCTCTGCGATTTCCGTAAGTTAGGTTTCAGCCCTATCCTTAGCTCAATAGATGACAGGAATACCTAGCACTCCTCAGCTCCCTTGGCTACCCTTTGCTGGATAAAGGTAGGGAAATGGCTAATGTAACTTAAGGCGACAGTATCCTGACCTGACAAATATCTAGACTGTCTCCGAGTCTCTTGCGATCTTATGGCACTTTTTTTTATCTACGACGAGTTCACCGATAAGGTCAATGCGGACGGCGCGCGCGCATGTGCTGACCTTGTTATGGATGTCCTGCGAAACCCCCACGTGGAACGCCCATCGGACGAATCGAAACTCGGCGAAATTACTCGGCAGTGGGTCCATTTGTTCGGCACGTCGACGAATCCGGTGGCTTATCAAATGAATATAAACAATAAACATAGATTCTGGCTTCGCGCGATCGGTGTCGCGAGTGAGCCGGCCCAGCGACGTTTCATCGAATCCTTCTCTGCATATGTTTATGCGGTAATCGATGAGGCTTCCGATCGGACCAACGGACGTATTCGTGGCATCGCAGATTTTCTCGAACTCAGAAGGCTCACTGCGGGGGCATACGCATCGTTCTTTTCCGTGGAATTGGGTCTCACCATTCCCGATGAGGTCATGGACCACCATGCAATTGTATCGCTCCGCATCTTAGCCGGAGACTCAACAGTGCTCACAAATGTAGGTCCATCTCAAATAATTCCCGAACTTGTCTGACCTAGTTGGATATAGGACTTATATTCGTACAACAATGAACAAGCTGCGGGACATGGTGGTCATAATATCATCACTGTCGTTATGAACGAATACGGCGTGGACCTTGACGGCGCGCTCAATTGGGTTGGAGAATACCATGAAGAGGTGTTGTATAGATTCCAGGCGCAACGTGAGATGTTGCCATCATGGGGTCCTGCTATTGACCCCGTTGTTGATGCTTTTGTGGAACGACTGGCTTATTGGATTCGTGGACACGACTGTTGGTCGCTCGAGTCGCCGAGATATTTTGGGAACAAGACCCCAGAGGTCAAGAAAACTAGGTTGGTGACTTTACTGCCGAGGGTGACGGCGCCAGATGTTACACCTATGATGGCAGTCTCAATAGCCAGTGAGCTAGAGTAATGCATACAAAATAGTGCCTTGTCTAGGGATTCTATTTGTAAATGCAACCGGTAAGGTTAACGTCCTTCTCCCTCCTCAGGTAAATGGCGCCGGTAGAACTCTAATCCCATCCCCATAATGTCCATCTCTCCTACCGCTGAGTTCCGCAGTCAGTTCAGAAAAACATCGAGCTCGGCGATGTGGAGACAGAGAGTGTTTGTGTTTATTCTGGAGGTCAGTCGCCCCTGGCCGCACGGCCATACCACTACCATATTCCTTCCATCTAAGAAGGAATTATGCTTCCATTACGGATGTCAACAGTTACTCGGTGGAATTTTACGTACCCACCTCAGGAAGAGAAAGTCGCAGAGAAGAGAAGAGCTCCTGTGAATATCAAAAGTTGTTTCACTGTTGCCGTAGCCGTGTAACGTAACACTGTGACCCCCGCAGGGCCGGCATGCCGGCATGCCACTGCCACGTCAGGCGACTAAGATGTGGAGATGCGGAGACGGCGAGATGCGGAGACGGCGGCACTGACGCAACTCCCAGTCCTAAAAGGCGGAGGGATGTTCAAATGGTGGATATGCGATATGCATGGTCATGAATACGTTGCGCTAGCCACCGAGTTGCACCTGAAACTGAAAAATTGGTGTGAGAGATGATTTGGAAGAGTTGCTGAGGGGCAGCACACTGGCAACCTCTGTCATAATAAAGCATGTTCTGGTGAGTGCAACTGATCGGCTCCGGCTCCACTGCCATTACTATATGTATGTAATTAAGAAGAGGGAAGGAAAAACAAACCCATTGTTGATTCATGAAAGTAACTTTCAGGTTTGCGTTCGTTGTGTTGCCCAAGCATGTGTCAGTTAGGGAAGAGCACAGGTCACCCGCGGGTACTTTTTGCGTTACCTGCACCCGCACCCGCACCAACCTGCACCCGTTGACCCGCGGGTTACACCTCAACGGGTTGCGCGGGTGCGGGTGCGGGTGCCGGGTACAACGGGTTCCATTTGTTGTAATTATTGTGCATTAATGATACACATTGATAGCTACAAAGCTATATTATCCCACCCATCCTCCAAATCTACATGCCTCTCCCCTTTAACCTCTTCCATGGTCATGTAGTGTCAGGCGCTGAGGCTGGTCCAGCTGCACGGGTTGACTGCGGGTAAGCGGGTCACTGCAACCCGTTACCGTACCGTACCCGTGACGGGTCACGGGTACAGCTACCCGTGCTCTTCCCTAGTGTCAGTGCGGCCAGTGCCCAACGTCCGTAGGTTTAAATTACCTCCCGGGTCTCCCTCATCTACTTCGCGTACTCACCAACTGTGGAAGCAACAGTGAGTCACTTCTGCTGTTGTTTGATGTCTGGTTGATGTCATTTCATTCCCATCAAGCACCCAGACTCTTCTGCTATGGTAAAAGTAAAAATGCGATATTCAAGCCGGCATCATGTATAGTTTCTCAGCCAGGAGGCATTCAACAGTTTGAAACTCTTGCTGTTTCTATCTCGATAACGAAGCAGCCCCACTCCCACTTCTGTCCCGAAGCTGTTCAGAACGTAGGCTCGATGCGATGGACCAGACTGCTAACACAAATGACATAAATATCAGATAGCGTTCATCTATGGAGAGAGGATATTGTCTTGTGGGTAAGCCTGTTCCTGCTGTAGGCACGCGCCGAATGGCTAATAAGTGTTTCGTCGAGCCTTGCATTGCTTCGTGTTTCTACACATCAGTTGCAGGCTTCGCAGCACTATCAGCTGGTTTGTTGTCCCTGGAAAGAATCCCGATATTCGAGCAACGGAAGAGCGAAAGGGTTCAGGGTTCCACGCAAGGCCGCCTGAGCTGAAGCGGCAGATACAGACTGTTGTGTTCCTGGGTGGCATCCGAGTCTGTGCAAGCCTCCATGATGGTTCGGTGTCAAGACGTTCTATTTGCGAATATCTACCAGCTACTCTCTGTTATCACCGTCTGATACCCGAGTCTCAGTCTCATCTCCGCGACCTTTTCCATCACTCTGACAATGGGTGTTTGGCCCTTGGTCAAAGTTCCGGGGCAGCCCTCCCATCCATCACTAGTTCCGTTACCTCGCATCATAAAGTCGTACGAGCATTTGGTTGTTCACAAGACCTATTGATTCGTTCAGCATCCTTCTCTCGTGCTGTAGGAGTACCTGATGGGGTGCTCAGTGAGCTTGGGGCAGAACCGTTCCTCGGAAGAGTGAGAAGAGAAAAAGACTCGAAGACTTCGCACGTGGAATTGAACTTAGTGGGAACAACTGGGGCCCGTTGCCCAATGAATTGCCTGTCTATTCTAGAGGAAGATACCTAACTTTTACATGTTGTAGATTCCAGGGCCAGGTAACATCGAATATCCAACATTAAGGAAGAAAAGGGTTTAGTGGTAACGTGATAAAAAGGGGAGACGACCGTTTTGAATGTGAGGACGGCGTCCAAGTGGCTGTAGCAACGAAGGTGACGTCGGATAGGAGAGAATGTAGCTAAAGAGAGTATGGATGAAGGCCAAGGGAGGAGAGGCCGCGCAGCGTCGGGAGCTCCGGAATGTAATTCAGAGCTTAGCCTCAGAGCTTGCTCTACAGTGCTGTTACATTATGGAGTAGGATAGGTTCTACACCAGAGGCTTATCAATATTTGCGAACACCAGCCCAGGCTACCTGCGTTTGTCCACATTCAAGTTCGAGCCCATTTAAAAAACCATGGCTAGCTCAGAAATATGCTCCTTATTGTAGCGCATTGCCGTAGACGCCGCCCCTTCCTAGTCCATTCCTCATAGCAAAATAGGCGATTTCCCCTTGGTGATCAGCTACGTATACGTAGCAGCGACTTATCAATAAGTGCGAGCATATAGATGTAGATATGAACAGAAAACATTGCCGGCCAATCTCGGAATTACCTACAAAATACTTTGGCTACATAATCAGCAGAAGAATCCAGAAGAGACAAACGACTTGATAAGTCAACGTGACATAGTATCAGCAAGAATAAGCTCTTCTGCTCTTTTGTCTCTTGGAGTGATAGAACACAGAAACGAGTTTGGACGACTACAATCACATAAGATGTTTGTCCTTCACTGCAGCCTATAATCGTACCTTACGATCGAGCCCGTAAAGGAATAAGTAAAGGGCTTTCCCTCTGTATCTTGTCCTTTGTCGATACTAAAAACTGAGAACAAAGATGCGACAGTGATGAACAACGTTGCATCGGTCAAATGCCGTCCAGGGCAGATACGCCTCCCGTATCCAAAGGCCGCTGTCAGCGTTGGATCTTCGCGTAAGCTTCCATCTGGATCAAGGAATCGCTCCGGTTTGAACGCATCTGGCTGGGAATACACAGAAGGATCGTGAAAGATTGCCCTGCATATGATTGATACTAAGTTATCTCCAGAGCATGAGAAAGACACTCACCACGTATTGCCCATCACCAATGCTCCTAATAAGGATATGCATCGATAAACAAAGCATAATGTTTTATGAGAAATTACCAACCTTTGGGTATGAAGTAGCCCTCGTACGTG
The DNA here is from genome assembly GCA_003315975.1 of Lactifluus echinatus. Taxonomy (NCBI): domain Eukaryota; kingdom Fungi; phylum Basidiomycota; class Agaricomycetes; order Russulales; family Russulaceae; genus Lactifluus; species Lactifluus echinatus. The sequence continues at coordinate 28,220 of QFEA01000179.1, read as the reverse complement.
ATATCTTCCGACATTACATGAGGGACGGCTATGTGATGTAAATTTCAGGTACACCGGACACCTGGACACCTAGTCGTTCGTTAGGCTCACCCAAAGGTGCAACTGGCCTCCATCTCAAGGCCTCCTTGCACACCGCATCGACAAACGGCAGCCTCGATCGATCCTCAAAAATTGGGAGTCGCTCCCGTCCCGTGACAGCATCAAGCTCTTCTTGCACCCTCTTCTGTACTTCGGGATGAAGCAAAACGGCCAAGAGAAGGGTCATTATAGCTGACACTGTCTAGAAAACGAGGCTGGAGTTCAATGCGATCACGAGTTAGAGATGTCTGTTCATCAACGTACAGTATCAACACCAGCTACAGAAACCCATGTCAAAGACACACGATCAAGTCTCGTCACATCCGAAAGCACTAACCTGCGTACATTGACCCTAAGGCTCCTACAATCGTTTCCTCGGCCTTTTTGCGTTCTGGTTCACTTAGTTGTGCTGCCTCTTGTAAATTCTCATGAGCGAGTGAGGGTTGTGCCGTTCCATTGATCTATGAGAAACTCGTTAAATGCGCGCAGACATCTGTAACTGCCACTTGCCATGCTTTCTCTGGCAAAACGAATCGGCTCATGTATGGCCTCTTGCCCTAAATTATAGCCCCGACGAGCAAGTGGCTTGTAGCTCAACCAAGACAACCATTCAGGAATGTGGCGAACTGTAATTCTGAGAATCAAGTTTTGTTGTGCATATGAAAGGATACATACGGAAAGGAAGATCATTGACAAGCAAGGCGCCCGGAAGACCCACAGTGACAGAAAAGTCAGAAAACTGCCTAGCAATGTCAATCTTCCTGTCATCGCGCCCCTCGGCTTCATAGCCGTATCCAATAGCTAGCAGGAGCTCGCCCTGCATGCTGCAAAGTAAGAAATGGTTAAAAGAGGTAGTTTTGAGGAGGGAGTAGGGCTTGGCTATTCACAGCTCGACATGGGTCTCCCACCCGCGTGGGTTTTCCAAAAGTCGGGTGAGAAGAACGCGCGCGCTCGACTGTTGTAATGGACGATACGCTGTGGCCGCCAGGCGAAGGCCACGGTCGAGGAGCTTTCGTGCCTGGAGATACGGTTCGCCATATCTAGCGATTGGCACGAACCATTGCCACTTTGCCCTGGGCAGGGGTTCATTCGAAGGCAGAGCGGAGGTGAATTTAAGCACATACATCTCAAAGAATGTAACTACAGCACGATCAGAGCAGATATTGCTACGCTTTTCAAGGATATCCTTGATGGATTTTGTGGAGTTCAGCACAATGATGACCCGCCCGAAAACATGGAAAGACATGATATTCCCTGGAAATCCGATCGTAAAAAAAAACATTTGCTAGGTAAAGAGTCTTACCATGCTTCTCTGAAAACCGAGTGTATGCAAGCCAAGAAAAAGTCTTTGGAATATCGAGAAGATTGCCAATGAGAGGTAGAGGGCGCGGACCGGGGGGGTAGGGTAGTCCTCTCCGCCTTCGATGATCCAGGGTAGCTGAAAGAGCGGCAAGGAATAACAGAGCAGCGAGAACATCTAGGGCAGAAATTAACGACAACATGGTCGCATCACAATGAACCCAGTCTCAGGCCTCACCAAGGCAGTCCCACATCCGTCTAGATATTTAACAATGTCAGGGTCCTCCACGTGACTCGGGGTCAATAGCCAGGTCACCATCACCTTCTTCGTGTGAGTGCAGTTTTCGAGAATATCCCCTAGACGTTTTGGGCCTTTCGACTCGACAAGGCCCTATGCAGCTCCCACACTACGTCCATCAGGTTTGCATGCGGTAATGTGAGTTGTGCAGGAAATTTTGCATTTGTAACGGGCCTGGGGGTCCTATATTTCTGTCTTCATTTCTCGAGATGGGTTAGACAAACACACCTGTGTGGCAGTTTTCAGCATCGAAATTATTGGAGTAGTACTTGCACTTACCTTGCCCGAGTCTACGTTACGCGGGACTGATGATCGGGCCGAGCGAAAACACCGTAACTTTGGATACGGCATTTGCCGTTGCATGTGTGACAATCAGAGATTGTGCACGACAGACCACGATCACAATTGTAAAGCAAAGCAGCTCAACTTGACCGACTCACAGAACTGCCGGGGTGACGTGGAGGATCGGCCTGCGGCGAGGTCGACAACGCGCATATAATTAACTTACCTCCATGGGCTGGTTGGCAGACGGGCATTGCGGTGACCCTTTACGAAGTACAACCTTGTCTTCACTCTACGGGTTCACAAAGCGAATTTATCTCGTGCGTTATTGGTCCCTGTCTTTCATCGTGCGTTAACTCGTCTATCTAAGACTATGCTGTCTCTAGGTGTTTGACCTTCCCGCGCCGGAAGCGCCCGGTGACCGAGTCTCCGTTGCGGTTCGGTATCCTTGGCACAGCAAACATCGCGCCTACGGTACGGTAAACGGTAAAGAATCCCCCCATGGTGATGTAATAATGAAGGCTATTGCCGCGCGGGGCCAAAGGCGTGCGGATGCATTTGCGGAGAAACAAGGCATTCCAAAGGCGTATGGAGGTCCGGGTGCATATCCCGCCACTGAAAAGCCAAATATCTGGATTTTTTCATTACAGGTACACAAACTGTACCTGCAGCAGCATACGCTTGTGTGGATGAGAGTGAATCCTGGCATAGAAGGTTGGCGAGTGGGGGAAGCTTGAAGTGTTGAGTGAGAGACACCACATCGGAGTCAGGAGCTCAGGAGAAAGACCGCGCCTGTGTCTGGAAAGCAAAGGAAGAGGACAAGCCTGTGAAATACAGGACCGTTCTATCCCCTTGAGCATTGTGCCACTATGTAACAAAGGCAACAATTTGATCCTATCTCTAATGACTTTGGGACTCTGAAAGTGTCCAAGCACCTATGCATTTGCGACGCCAGCCTACGGAGATTGCAAGGTCCGTGACACTAGCATCCGCAGACGTTATAAGATCGAACTCTGGCTGACAGTAGATTGCCAAGGACAGAAGGTGCATAGATCCTACATAACACATAGCAAACTCAGCCCGCCCATCGAGTCCTGACTCGACAGCTCAGAAATCGACACGGCCCTTGATGATGTCGGCACCTTGGGACCGACAGATCGTCAGCTCTGTGCTCTACAAAATCCAGAGTAGTGAGAACCTACCCAGTTCCCCAATCGCATACACCGTCGCTGTTATGGCGCACGACGCGTAAGCGCACGCCCTCAGAAGTGATAGCGATAGCTTGTTACTTACCCTGCGTGTGTACTCCAATGTGGAGCGGGACGATCGAAAGGTCTATGACTCGGATGTTCGTCGTACCGTATACCTGCGCTCATCAGTAGTCTGTTGGCGGATGGCGAATAACCATTAATGCGTGATATCGGAGACTTACCTTCAGCTTATTGTCTACGACGCCCCCATCCTCCCGAGGGAGCATAGAACAAGATCCGGCTGTGTCTGTAAAAATGCATTAGCTCATTACTCAAGGACCGTATTGATCTCGAGTCGCACGGGATGTTGTCTTGACGTTGTCCTTCAGGAAATCTGTCATGGGCGGTTAGCAGAGAATTGAGGGACATAGAAACACCACGCAAACGTACTTATGATTTCCTCGTCCGTTTGCACCGATGGGCCGGGGGAAAGCTCTTCCTCTAATGGAAAAGATATGTCAGTCTGGGGCATGTACTAGATAGGCAGGGGGCTTGCGTATGAGAATGCTCTTGAAAGGTTCTTGCTGGACCAGGCGCCTGACGAACTTGAATGTCTCCGCAAAGGAACGGATATCTTCGTAACCAATGTGAGTGGTGGGTGCCCCCTCGGATCCCACGAGGAGACTCACCGTACTCCTCTTCAAAATAATGTGGATCTATCATTGGGGGTACAAAAGGATCGTTGGTTTTGATGTGCTGTAAATAGTGATAACTCTTCGGCTTCCATGAGAAGCTGAGACACCCACAATAGAGCCTCGGGAGAAGGGTCTGTTTATCATGGGTAACAAAGACACGTATTTCCTCTTCGAGTCCGGGACGGCTTTCGGTGAGAGTGAGGATATGCAGATGGACAAGGTCATCACACTCACGTGTGAAAAAGCCAATCCAAGGAAAGAGGACGACTTCGTGGCTCGGAACTTGCGCTTTAATGTGCTCGAGCTGTATCTTGTATTGTTTCTTCAAACCGGGTGCGTACTCGTTGGCTTTGATGCGGGCTCGAACGGAAGCAAGAAACTTCTCCTGCACTGCTTCGGCATCAGGAGAAATCGCCGAAAGAGGCACAAACGTCATCAACGCGGATCTGATGTCAAAGATGCTACTTTCTCCTGCATGGCTTGGGACATCTCTTCAATACAGGGAAATAAGCACCGCAGTTAGGAAACGACGCACTGGAGCTCTGTTTGTATCCGAAGTGTGTCCGGGTCTGCCAGACAATCGTATGTCAAGTAGTTTGATTCCACCTCCTCCTTAACTTCTGCTTAAAGCGTTCAGTTCCCTTCCTTGATAACACTATTCTCGGAGAAATAGTCGCACGGTAAGACAAGCCCACGTTGTAGTGTTCCTGGATATTGTTCCCAACACCTTGGAGATCGACTACCACTTTGACACCTGCCTTTCGCAGTACACCAGGGTCGCCGATGCCCGAGAGCTCCAGCACCTGGTATTTGTATCAGGCATGATGAAGAATAATAGGGTTCTACATGTTAATACCTGCGGTGACATGATTGTTCTGAATAGATCACATGTGTGTCAATGTCTTGCTCGTGCCCCGCGGAAAATACATTGCGTACCCAGCAGAAACGACAACCTCCTCGTTAACAAAGACCTGGTGTTCTTTTCCATTGTGAATGAAGATCACGCTCTCTGCTGTAGCTTCTCCGCCAGGAATTTTTGACAGTGAGATCTTCGCAACATGTGCGGAAGTCAAGACTATGAGGTTGCTTCGGGAAGCGTTTGGTTCGTAGTACATCTTCGACCAAGGTGAGCACAAGCTTCGCTAATCGATAACAAACAACTTGAAATTCCACAAACATTTGCGGCATAAGTCCGAGTACACGTCTTCGGACGAATTGAAAGAGGCGTCAGCCAAGACCCTGTAGTCTGGGAGACATGAGCCTAAGTGATCGTCTATATGCTATTCTGCTTACGTCTCCGGCGAACTGTTTTAGTGTGAGTGTGAGTGTGCACCTTCCGGGGCATGTTAAAGATTACTTACCGGCTCCGGTGGGACGTTGATTCCAAGTTTCTGAATAGATTCAACAAAAGGTTTCTCGAAGCCAGAGAGCAATCGAGGATATGCCACCTCCAAAGGGCCTGAAAGAAGCTTTAGTACTACCATAGTAACAATTCGAGCACAGCGTGCCTTCTAGTCCATGTTCCTTCATGTCGAAGCGGATCGGATCTTCCGTTACCTCTGGGGGAAGAAATCGCTCCACCTTGGTATAGTATTTCTTCAGCGTCTCCCAGTTCCATCCTTCGTTTCCTAGACGCTCAAATGCTGTTACGTTAAAGTGAATCAATCAACATGTCATCCTCACGGCCACATGACCGGTGACAAACCATCTATATCTGCGGCAGACGCGGGATGGTGTTGGAAGAAATTGATGGCTGAACTGCCTCCTAGGCCCTTTCCTCTGTATAGGAATGATCGATAGGGATGTCCTTTATCAAACATACAGGGCGTACCGTGGCCAGTATACAGACTGTCCATTAGAGTTTACTTGAGGTACCTATCCAAAATGAGGTGTGCGTGAAAAGGTCACAATGTACTACTCACAGTGGTGTATCCCCAATCATACTGCGGTTTACCAAATTGGCTCCCATAGGTACCCGGGGTTACTACGTACTTGGCATGAGTAGATGGTGTTAGGTTGAAAGGTAAAGCTGTATACGGATGGCGGGGTCATTCAAGTTGGGCGCACCGGCCTCCAAGACTAGCACGGATATGGAAGGGTCCTCTGTTAAGCGCGTAGCGACAACAAGGCCTGCAGTCTGCAACAAAATATAAATTCCAAGACCAGTGGAGCTGAAAGAGGACTGTGACCGCACCCCTCCACCTGAAGCATGGCCGCTTGGTGAGATGAAACCGACGTGGGAATACAATAAGGATCACCCACCGACAATGATGTAGTCGAAAGACTGGTTGGATATTTGGTCTATTGTGGCGAGCATGAGATAAATGAGGCGAAGCCAATCATCAAGAAGCTATATATATATATCGTTCGAAAGGCGCGGGGGATACAAAATGCAATGGAGATCCGACTGATCCGGCTTTGGCGCTCTTGGCTGAATTAATCACGCAAAGTCTAGAAAGAGAACCCTAGAGAGTATCATACCATTAAGCAGCAGCAGGGTGTAGACTCGTAGACTCGGATGCATGACAATATTATATGAGTGCGACTGCTACTGGCTTCAATTCAGATAAAGGGTTGTACACAAAAGTGCCGTGTTGTCGTTGTCCGACAACATGTGTGGAAGAAATATATGACAAATCAAATGATACATGAATGATTGATAATATGATGGCGGGGATCTTCAAACCTCCGAGATCTGAGCCTTTGGGCAGACCCACGCGACCTCGTATAAGGCCAGTGATGTTTGGCAAACGCCACCACTGGCAAATCATTCTGTAAAATTGTTTGTGTGGTGCATTACTCAGTCTGCTCAATCTTGCACTTCACTGAAACCGGTTAAGCCAGTTTAATGGGGTAAACTATCTTCTAAGGGCTGGCCCGGTTCGGAGCTTAAATTATCTCTACACGAACTTAATTGCCGAGCTATGACTAATGCTCTCCCCGCCGGCGTGGATTTAACAAAGCCCCCTTGGAAGAGTGTAGAACCTAGAACCTCGAAAAAAAATCGATCATTTTTCCATGTCGTCGGTTGCTCGTGACTTATAATATCGCCCTTCTGATTGATAACATTGGGGACCGACCTGAGGTTATAGGGCAACAAAACCTACGGGTCTTCCCCCTTGCCTCGAAATTGGAAGCGCGGCAACACCATGGTACCACAGTATCATGACCCTTAATGTTGAATGACTGGGGCTGGGACAGGATATTGGATAGGGGTACCATAACTGCTTGGTGCACATGTAAGCGTCCCTGTCACGGATCGTCACAGGGCATCACGGGCCGTCGCCGTCACGCTCTTCGGCAGCGGCAGACAAAGCTGGAGCGGGCTTTCAAATACACATCCCATCTAATCTTTCAATCCACCTTCCACCTACGGCTTTGGCATGGAATGCATGGACTACATCCAGAAATGTTTTTTACTTTACGTCTTTCAAGCTAGACACAAGGTCCTCCCATCTCTGTATTATATCTTATTTCAATGACGGACCTCACCGAAGTCTATCTTCCTGAGCTGCTAACACAATGGCCCTGGCAGAGAGTGCTGAACAAGCATCATGTAAAAGTCAAGCCGGAGTCCGACGCATGGATACGGAACTTCGAAGCCCTTGACCCTGAGTCGCAGAAATCATTCGACTCGTGCAATTTCGGTCAGCCAGTAATTTGTTTTCAAATTTGCTCTTTATCGACTTAGGAATGCTCAGCCCTCCTTTGTAGTCTCGGGCATCCGTATCTCAACGAAGGTTTGTCCATTCGAGGAGAGTCGTAGACGAGGTATCCTGATTGACGACGTAAAACTTAGAGAATCTTCGACTCTCTTGTGATCTCAATGTGCTTTATTTCATGTTTGATGAGTACACAGACAAGGTAGACTGTTGCGGCGCTCACGTCTATGCAAACATAATCATGGATGGCCTTCGCAACCCACACGCATAACGCCCACAGGCCGAACCGAAATTGGGAGAAATTGCACAACAGTGGGCCGATACCCTTTCAATGTACCACCTTATGTCTCACTAACAACACCCCTTCAAGATTTGCTCTGTCTGCCAGACAAATCGTAACCGTGCCGTCTTGGAACCGTTTCCTCACAAATGTCGAAGAGTACGTTCAAGCGGTGGTCGACGAGGCTATTGATCGTACACGAGGACGGATCCGCAGCGTTGCCGAATATCTCGAACTCAGGAGGATTACAATTGGCATGCGGCCAACAATTCTAAACATGGTGTGCGGCCTAGACATTCCAGATGAAGTCTTGGATCACCCTTCTTTTGTGTCACTATTCGACTTGATTTCGGAGGCTACCGCCGCCACCAGTGTTCATCGTTTCCTCTCTAATGCCTTGCCTATCTAACAAAGATAACTAGGACCTGTATTCGTACAACGTCGAGCAAGCAAGAGGAGACATCCATAACCTAGTCATTGTCGTGATGAACGAAATGGGATTGGACCTTAATAGTGCGCTCACTTGGGTTGCCAATCACTGTAAAGGAGTTCTGTCCGAGTTCCAGGAGCAACGACGCACGTTGCCATCGTGGGGCCCCGCGATAGACGCCGCGGTTGATACCTTGATGGACAGATTCGGACTTTGGATTCGCGGGCATGACTGTTGGTCTTTCGAGTCTGAGAGGTACTTTGGGACAAAGGGGTCGATGATACAGGAGATGAGATTGATGACTTTACCTCTGAAGAAGGTGAAGAAATCGGAGATAACGGCTACGTGTGTGATGGATTAGTACAAGGTCTTCTCCTGATGTGTTAACAGGCTACTGGTATGACGGCACGGTGTATAGAACGGCCCTGATATTGAACTAAGTTATGTTAGGCTATGGGTAGTGCTTAGAATGACCAACTCTCCCGCTATGCAGTGGTCCAGATTAAGAAGAGCTGAAACGTTTATTTGAAATCGTCGACGACTCTGCTCGGCCATTCACCGAAAACGTCCTTTATGCCACTGCTTATGTTACACGTGTGACAAGTTATCTGACCTCGAATCTTCCGAATTCGCGAAGTGATTAGCATGAATGGCGTGAATGCATGAACCCCGACGGATGACCAGTGATGGTTACATCTATGCAAACACGTACAGTACAATGAAATGTTGTATTGGGTGTGTGTGAATCTTCACCAAGTAGAAGAAGATGCTGTTAGTAGTAAATGCGATGACTTACATTTGTTTATTGAATACGTACGTGTTTATTCTCCGGCCAGCAATGGCGTAACCAATTGATGGTTCACAACGCAGTTCTATTATGTACTGGTCGATACGTATTCCCATCCCCTTTTACATCATTGGTAGTTCAGGTGTGAGGTGTTGTATGTACAATACGAGTGATCGGGAAAACCTCTACGAAACCGAACAGTGTTAGCACTGTCCTGTAATTCGAAAGTTGTTGGCCATGGCTATGTTCAGTTCAAAGATGGTGACCAATGTGAGTGACAAAGAAGAACGTACAACGTACTGTACCACGTGACCGAACCGACCTTAAACCTTAACCCGACCCAACTGAATGTGTTAACTGGTTCTGATTTTGCGAGTAGACTTGTAGACTGTAGATATCATTAAACATGGCCCCGAAAAAGCCACAGAATCAGGGAACATCTTCTTCAAAGGTCAAAGTCGACAAGGCAAGTCACTCTCCACCCATCGCTTATCTTAAATACTGACGAACGTACAGACCTTCGGCATGAAGAATGTGCGTCTTACAATACCCCTGTGCTCCCCGCGCTTCTAAAATAAAGTGAAACGAAATAAAAACAGAAAAACAAATCGGCCAAAGTGCAGAAGCAGGTCGCCCAGATCCAGGCGCAAGCTTCGCTCGCGGGCAAGTCGCGCGAAACGCTCGCCAAGGAAAAGGAAAAGGAACTACGCGCTAAGGAGAAGGCCGACGAAGAGAAGCGCCTCAAAGAAGAGGCGGCGCTCTTCAAGCCCGTGCAGGTGCAGAAGGTGCCGTTCGGGGTGGATCCAAAGACGGTGCTGTGTGAGTTCTTCAAGGTGGGCCGCTGCGAGAAGGGCAGCAAGTGCAAGTTCAGCCATGATCGGGATGTGGGACGGAAGGTGGAGAAGAAGAACCTGTATGAGGACGGTCGGGAAGACAAGCTTGCAGGTGCGCTTTCTGCTTTCTTGTCTTTGAAATGCGGCATGCGCGCCGCGCACCCCTGGTATTGACCGCCGGGACATGGCGCGTTGCAGATACCATGGATACATGGGATGAGGAAAAGCTACGGAGCGTGATCTTGTCCAAGCATGGAAATCCACGGACGACAACAGATGTGAGTGACCCCGCTCTGATCCTCAAGATCTCCCCCCCCTCCCTTCTAACGCCTTTCTATTGAATTAAGATCGTATGCAAGTTCTTTATCGAAGCTGTCGAGACACAAAAGTGAGGGCCTTTCGCTCGCCAACACGGCATTCGCATTGAGGTTCAACGCCCACCCCCAATTCCAGGTTCGGATGGTTCTGGCAATGTCCCAACGGCGAGTCATGTCAATATCGACACGCCCTCCCGCCAGGATTTGTGCTCAAGTCGCAGAAGAAGGCTCTGGAGGACGCAGAGCGGGCAAATGCGATCAGCCTCGAGGAGTTCTTAGAAGTGGAGGTGCGTCCCCGCGCGCGTGTGTGGCACGAGAGCTGTTGAATTGATTTTACGTCCGTACACAGCGACACAAGCTCGGTCCAAATTTAACGCCCGTCACGCGCGAAACGTTTTCGAAGTGGAAGCAGACGCGAATGAGCAAAAAGGAGGCCGAGGCAGACGCGCTTCGCAAGGCGAAGGACGCGCAGGCGGCGGCGGGCAAGAACAGCGGAATGAGTGGCCGCGATCTGTTCCAGTACAACCCGGAGTGGTTCCAGGATTCGGACGAAGAGGAAGAGGAGGACTGGGACTTGTCCAAGTACCGTCGCCAGAAGGAGGACGAGGACGTCGCAGCGGAGAACGAGCGTATTCGCCTGCTCTCGATTCACGGTGGCGAAACCTAGACAACATTTACGCGGCGTTGATCTTTATGCGTGCCAGCATGATAGATCCCATATGCATCTTGTACTATTGTTTTATTGTACAGTACATATGACTATCGGAATGATTGACGGAGTTGCACAAGTCGTCCTCCTCGTTCATCATAATCTAGTACGATCAGAAGCAAACAAAAACGCTTTAGTCCTCGTCATCGCTGCCATAGTCACCGAGTCCCAATCCTGTGGCTGGTCGCTGAACAGCCACTCGGGGAGCAGGTAGATTCGCGGGCGCAACGCCATCCCGCCCGCGCAGCTCGGAAAAGTAACGGAGACTTTCCAACGTTTCTGCGCTGAGCAAACCCCGAGGACCCACAGACACAGGCTGCTGTGGTTCTGGCGGCTCTTCCATCACCTCGTGCTCCTCCGTCTCTGGCCCTTCGATCCGTCTCCGCTTTCCCTCAGGCCCATCTTGCTCCACCTCCACATCCCCATCTGCAGAACCATCGTCTGCATGATAATCGCGGCCCTCTTCGAGCGCGCGAACCGCCTGCATGGCATCGACCACTCGTGGGTCCATCCTAGCACGGATGGCAGCCTGGCCCATCTCTTCCAGGCGCCGCTTTTCCGCCGCCTTGGATGTAGGGTTCGGGTCTTCCGTTGCCCAGCGCACATTGAGAATTTCGTCGTTATCCAGCGACTGACAAGCCATTGCTTCTTTGGCAAACTGCGCGTGGTGCTCCGAAACGTAGGTGACGAATGCCACCGAGCGGTACTGGAGGACACGTACTACAGACCGAGATGGGTTCTATAAAATGATGGTGGCAGCAGGATTGT
>QFEA01000179.1:1013-16545 GCA_003315975.1 Lactifluus echinatus | reverse complement strand
TGGTGCTCCGAAACATAGGTGACGAATGCCACCGAGCGGTACTGGAGGACACGTACTACAGACCGAGATGGGTTCTATAAAATGATGGTGGTAGCAGGATTATGAATGAGACGCACTGTGTTCAATGTCGCCCCACTCCTTGAAATGCCGTCTCACGACCTCCTCTGTCTCGGCACCCACGCCAGTCTCCTTGATACGCCCGACATAAAGCGTGCGGTTTTGTCGTGTAAAAGTGCCGACACCGCCCATGTCGTCGCGGTAATCAGCAAATTTGTCGCGCGCGAAGCAGTCCTTACTCGAATCGGGCAACGCGCGTTCTGGGTCCGGGAGCGTGTGGAGGTACTCGCACTCCCAACCATAGGGGCAGCACCCGCGGGAAAAGAAGAGACAGCAGTAACGCATCCCGGTTGTGTTTGCGCGCGTCAACCCAGCGTCTTTCTTGATACTGCAGCGCGTCTGAGATTTTGTCTTGCTACAAAAAGTGCAATTAGCTCTTGGTGCGAGTCGCCGAGCAGGATGTACGTACTTGGAGTAGTTATCCTCCCTATCACCGCCAGCCCACTTGTTGTACCAGATGTCTACCGTCGAGTGAGTACATACTGCGCGATGGAGGACAGCCAGCCAGCACGACACGCACTGTATTCTTTCCCAGTCTGCGGTGCAGTCTCTTTGTCGACATCACCAGGTTTTACCTGCTTCCGTGCAGGCTTGAGCTTCTTTTGTTTTTGCACGACTGCCTTGACAGCCGCAGTCTCAACCTGAATTTCGGTGTTGCTATTGCTGCTGTTCATCGTTTGTTGGACGTTGGACGTTGGACGTTAGAACCTGGTAGAGCGGACTTTGGAATTCCAAATCGGGGGTGTTGACCCTAACCCTAATTTGAGGGCAACTTTCCGAACCGACTCGAACCGGTGTCAACGTCTCAACGACTTCAACGGCACTCGCACAACAAGCAATGTCTCTACTGTCCGCGACACGCTCGCGCACTTCTCGATGCTCGTTGCGCTTAAATTTACTCACCCCTTCCATTTTACACCATCCAAGTCTCACGCAGATACGTTCTGTCAAGACAGAGCCAGCATATCCGGGACACGTCCCCTTGAACTCGTTTGAGAATGCCTTTCTAGCCGCCGGATCGGCCATTATGTCGCTCGTGGACCCCCGCAGAGCAGGTCGGTATGACTTTGTTATCTCTGCTGCTTCGCGACTGACGTTTGGTAGACATGGTGGCAGCTCTTGGAGAGACGACTGCCGGGCCAGTGCTTCCGCGTCTGCTAGACCATATGCTCGAAAGCAAGGAAGGGCGTCGCATCCTGAAGGAGCGTCCACGTATTAACACGAGTACGATCGACATGGCCGCGCTCGCTCGTCTGCCTGAGAATACGTTCGGGTATACCTACGTCACCTGGCTTGAGCGCTGCGGCGTCACTCCAGACTCCCGTGAGCCGGTGTGTCCCTCTAGACTCCATGCAACGGCGCCATTGCTTTCTAGCTTACGCCAACTTATGCAGGTGCACTACATTGACGACCCAGAGCTTGCGTACGTCATGCAGCGGTACCGCGAGTGTCACGACTTCTACCATGCCGTTTGTGGCCTCCCTGTCTCGGTCGAGTACGAGCTTGCGCTCAAGGTATTCGAGTTTGCGAATCTCGGCCTGCCGTCTGCGGCTTTGTCAACGGCGGCCGTCATCCGTCTGAACGCCGCCAAGCGCACGCGTTTCCTTTCGGAGTATGTGCCGTGGGCACTCCGCTGTGGGAGTGCAGCGCGCAGCATGATCACGGTGTTTTGGGAAGAACGGTGGGCGCAGGACCTCAAGGGGCTTAAAGAGGAGCTTGGCATATGGGATCCACCTCCAGCCAAGTGGAGGAAGCCACTATCAGAAGCCAGAGAAGCAGTTGCACGGCGGGCGAACGAGGAATCGAGTGGTCAGATGAGTTGACTTCTTCTGTACATATATCATTGTCATGCCATCACCCCACTGCCTTTTGAGTAAGCAGCTTCTTGAGGTGAGCCAAACCCTTGACAATTGTGCATCAGACTCAAGTCGTCTGGAATTAACAGAGCACCCAGCGTCGTGCAAGCCCTTGGCTGGGATATTGAAACCCGTGACAGTTGCTAAATAAGCACAGCCTACCTTGTTCATCGCTGAGGCTGAGACAAGTGTGATCTCTGAGCTATCTGGACACGAGCACCGAAATATCAGTGACGTTTTGGTGATGACTCGCAGTCCCACGCTGCTGAGCTCGAAGTCGTCTCTATACCCGAAACGGGGTCGCGGCAAAGTGGTTCTATCACTGATCGGAGGTCTGCTTTTGTTATATTTTGTGCTTGCGGGCAGACCGGCGCAATAAAGGCACTTCCATGGAAACGCCCCTGGACAATATCAAGGGCGCCCGATTTCACTAACAATCATACAAACCATGCGCGAAGGCACTTTGTTCTACCTTCTGATCTTTCCTCCCCCTCCCGCCGTCTATCACACCGTTATCTTGCAGTGAAGCGTTATCATGCGGGTCGGCGAGAACTCTCACACCCCTACTTTCAGGAATCCTAGGTATTTTGAACGTTAAACTTCTTGCTAAATCTGTTTATGGGTTTGTATGTACGGGGCTGGCACGCATTGTCTGAACGAGATCCTGAAACCGTTACAGCATAGCCTAGTGCGACCCACAACACGATGCTCTTCTGACGCGTGTTAGACCCATTTCAGTTCTGTATGACATGACTACTTTGACGAAAACAAAAAGCTACGCCTCCTTTCTTTCAAGCTCTCTACTGTTGCGGCCAATGTACAGTAGTGAACCTCCTCACGTACTATGCCACAAGGTCTGCTTGGCTTGGCCACTTGACTCGCTTGGGCCACTTGGGCCGACCACCGGGCCACGTGACGCAACACGCCTTTAGCTCGTGGCCGCCGCCGGAGGGTCTAGGACGACGCTTACCATACCGCCCACGCCATGCGGAATTGCATCTTAAGTGACTGGTATCTCGTCGAATTTTATCACCGGCACATTATTGCAACGTTCTCGCCCACTGCCAGATCGGGGCGTTGACAACGCGGGCTGCGTGTCTCCTGTGTCCAAACCGCTTTGGTGTGGTCTCCTTCTGACCACACTCTTCACTTCATAAAGCACCTGTGAGAACCCGTCCCCACCCCAAGGATCCGTTGTTTCCCCTTCATTCCTTCATTCCTCCATCATCCTTCCTCCGCACCTCGGTCCCCCTCCCACTCCCCTGCCGTCCAACGACCGACCGACTAACGCAAGATGAGCGTTGAGCGCCGGAAACCTTTCGCCCACCTCCACCCAAACGCAAAACCAACAGACGCTGCTCATGCGACGACGAACATCAACATCAGCCGCCCGCGTCGACCGATGCCGGCACACCACTACCAATACCAACAGAACTCACAGAAACGCTACGCGACGATGATGCCCGGGAGCAGCCGCAGCAGCGCGACGTCGTCAGCCGAGTCTCTGTACAGCACCGTGAGCTCAGTGCCACGACATCGCAAGCTCAGCGCCGCGGAGGACGTAGCCGCGCGCGTTCGTGCACGATGGGCAGCGCTCGAGGCACTGGAGAAGGCCAACAGGACACAACCCACAGATAACACAACCACTCCCACCACCACCCTTCCCACCGGTGCCGGGGCCGATGCGCCGATCTTTGGGCGGCGATGGCAGCGCCCGCCAGAGCGAGAGCAGGAAACGGAGTGCCTGGACCATGAGTTGGAGAAGGAGAAGGAGAACGCGGTGCCGATGCAGGTGGATGGCGGCTACGAAAAGCCGCTCCCTCTCCCACCACGGCCACCAGCGCTCGCACTGCGCATAGCGGGCGCGGAGCCCGCTCCGCCCTCCGCACGCACGGCGCTCCCCACAGCAACGACGGCTCCGACACTAATGGTAGTTGACATGTGCGTCGATAGCGACGAGTGCAAGGACAAGGATAAGGACAGGGACGGCGGTGGCGGTGGCCCTGTGCCGCCGCACGCGCACGTGGACACGGGCACAGAAGAGGCTGGAACTGGAACTGGAGCGGGGACGGGCCCAGGCGCCCCAGGAAGCGACACGACGCTCCGCACGACGCCAACAAGCCTGACATTTGTCGAGACCGAGAGCCTACGGCCGGTCCTGCAGCGTCGCGGGCCCGCAGCGACCGTATCGCCGCCACAGGTACGGCGACGGCCGTCCGTGACCGACGAGCTCGAAGAGGCGGTGCGTATTGTCTTCCATTGCACTAGCCCTCCACCGCACCGCCTTCCTCCTTCCTCTTCCTGTCCTGGCCTGGTACTCACGCGCTGGTCTATCACGCAGAGAGAAGAGGCGACACTGACGATGCTGCGAAGCCCGCGCACGGACGGCCTCCTGCGCTGTCCGCGGCGCGGGTGCGACGAGTTACTAGCTGGCGTGCGCGCGCTGACGTTCCACCTGCACATCCACGCCGTTGGCGCGGGGCCGTATGCGTGCCTACGGTGCGGGGGTGGATTCGAGAGCGCGCCGGACCTCGCGCGGCATTCGTGTGTGCGACACCGGGCAAGGGGTGCGTTTTTTTTTTTTTTCCGCGCTCAACCCAAACCCCCTTCTTCTTCTCGTATCATCCCACATGCTAACAATAGAATTTGGTTTTTTACTTTCTCGTAGATCGTCTGCGTCGCGTCGTCCGCGCATGGACATGTCTATCCTCTACAGGCCAGAATTTGGAAAAACAGCAGCAGCAGCAACAACAACAGCAACAACAACAACAATTGCGGCACTATAAACGCACCAACACTTATTACTAACCACCCCATCCCCCTTGCCATCTCCTAAAACAGATATTCCCCCAGGTTAACGAAAACGAAAACTTATTCTGATTGTTTCTAAACTGCAACCGGCTTTCCTATACTATCTCTGTATTCTTTCATCATATGCACATCCGGCTCGTAGCACTATTTATATCACCATCAATCTTGCTATCTCTGCTGCATCTCCTAGTCATCACATCACCCGCACCCCGTTACTTAGCGCTGCTGGAGCCGGACTGCAATCCTCCTGTTGTATTGTCTAATTACATAAAAGGTTTAACTACTCGACCTGGTCAAATTGACACCCTATATGTTTATGTTTCACGGAGATATGCAACCCGGCGGATCTCTCAGGCCTTGAGGCCAACACCTGCAGGCAGGTCTCCACGGCATTATGTCGCACACCGCCAGAAAACGCCAACATACGCCTCCACAATCACATCGGAGTACGGTAAGGAACAGATCCGGCCCACAGTTCTGATTTGCCTTCGGAAGAGGGGTGGAAATCATTTATGTATGGAACCTTGCTTATCACGAAGCACAACATCATGTTTTCAGCGTGGCAACATAACGACGGACGGCTTGGCATGTGTGTACATGTATGCATACGTAGGGGACATAACCCATCAAATAGATTACGGCCCTTATCAACCCGCACCATCAGGGTGCGAAGAGAGTCGACAAGAATGCCTCCGACGAAGCATGCGTTTTCTTCCTTGGTTTTTTGTCTTTGTTCTTCTTTGCACGCTCCTGACGCACTGCAAACAGTTACCCGTCACGCTTAAGGAAGGTGGATAACGGGATAAGTAAGACCACGCACGGAGTTCCTGGCGGCGAAGTGACTTGGCATAGGGGTTCAAGCGGAAGAGAACCGCCTTGTTGCGTAGCGGGTTCTTGTGCTGTGTCCATGGGCGCTTGTGTATTTTAGGATTTGCAGGTCGAACGACAGATTGAATCTCGGAACTGTTGATTAAACGGGTGACATCTGGGTTGGAAATCTTGGCAGTAGGCAGGCTGCACGGGACATTGCTGGTGAGAACGATTTCAAGGTCTAGGATAGGAGGAAACGAACAAATAATCCTTCTTGTGTACTGCAGCTTTGTCGAAAGTGCCAAATACTTCGTCGAGGAGAGCGAATGCACCCTCAGTCCAGATGATAAAGCGACCGATATGGCCACCAGGTGCGAGTTGAAGGAGGTTGAGGCGACGGACGTTAACCACCTCAATGCCAGGCAGGTTGCGGAACGCTTTGACAATGCCACCGTCTTCATTGTAGACAATGAGGGGCCCGCGGCGCTGGCGGTAACGACGATTGCGCATCTTTCCCTTACCGGCGCGGAGTTTGCGCGAGTTGGATACCTTTACGACGTCACGGTGCGCACGAAGGGACTTGAGGAGCTCGGAAGCCTGCTTTGTCTTTTTGATGGACTCAACAGCACTGCTGACGACAAGGGGGACCTCCTCAATTTCCTCGATGCGGTGTCCGCGGGCGAGAACAAGGGAGGGAAGCGCAGAAGCGGCGAGAGCAGAAACGGTAGCAAAGCGGCGCTGGTTCTGGTTCACCTTGACGTGCCATCTGCGCCAGGTCTTCGTGGGTGCAAACATCCGACCACCGCGACACATGTTACCGAAAGCGGCCTAGCATTGCTTGTAAAGAACAAGACATAAATGTAGGATGCCTGCGCTGCGTACCTGACCAGAGCGGTGGGTGCCTCCACCACCTACACGGGGAATACGAGCAACAGCACGACCAGTGCCCCAAGACTCAGCGGAAGTCTGGTGGCCCGCCTTTTCGCTGACAGCATAGGCCTGACGCTTGTTCTTCGCAATGCTCTCTTAATGATATACTTGAGTGTACGAGCAGATGAGATCAAGACTGGTACACACTGTGAACCTGCTGAACGACATCCAGACGAATTGGAGCGGTCAAAACTGCGGGAAGTGGGAGAGACGAGGAAGCCTCTAAATAGCATGTAAGCAAGTGGATATATGCGCTGTAACGATGAGAATTACCGCCTGCTGGGGAGAGAACGTTGACTGTCGGACGAGAGGCCATCTTGACTGTGTGTTGTGTCGTCGATTGTTGCTCGTCTTGGTTTGGGTAAAATTAAGGTTTGCCAGTTCCAAGCCTCAAAACAAACAAATACAAACACAAGGTGCTCATACACGTGCCGGTTCGGTTCGGTTGGTATTTGGTATCAATCAATAAAAAATAACGGATGTGCTTGTGCTACAATACAGACGATGTGTAAAACAATAAATCGTCCTGCGATTTCGTTTGGTATCTTAGGCACTCCAACCAGACAATAGCCATGCTTCTGTGCGGAGCATACCCACCATACCAATGCTCCCACCCGTCATCTGCACCCGTTGCTCCAAAAGTGACGCAAGCCCTCTAAACCCCGCCGAACAGCCTGCATGCGCAGACGGGCACGCCAAGAATGCCTCGCGGTGCGTGAAGACAAGCTGTGAAAGTTCGCTGTCCGCAACTGTCGGCGGTGCCTCTCCTAGCCCGTGACAGCAAGCAAAAGCCTGCAGGAGTGCACACG
This sequence comes from Lactifluus echinatus, assembly GCA_003315975.1. Classification (NCBI taxonomy): domain Eukaryota; kingdom Fungi; phylum Basidiomycota; class Agaricomycetes; order Russulales; family Russulaceae; genus Lactifluus; species Lactifluus echinatus. Next base: position 9,212 of record QFEA01000179.1, on the reverse strand, counting down.
GACAGGCGGCCGGCCGCGTGACCGAAGAGTTCGTTGCGTCTGTGGAGTCTGACTACATTGTATGAAGATGAAGAAATCGCTTAGAACATCTGGCCTGACTCGTGAGCCGATCGACAATCAACGTACTTGATACCCTCTATCTTCGTCGCTCATCTGAGCGTCGTCCGACGCAATTGGGTTGGCACCACTCTGCTGTAGCACAACAAGGGAGAAGGGTTTGTAAACGTGGGTAAGAGAGTTGGGATTACTGTCGCTCACAGTGATCGATGACCCAAAGCTCAATGAATTGAGCAGTGCTGCGAGTTCAATATCGATCTACTCCCCGGCAGTGTCAGCGCCAAAATCCATGTGTGGGTGGATGATCACAGGGCAGTGCGTACCTGAGACATGCTGTGTGTGCTGTGACAATGAATATGTGAGAGCAATGCGTTGTCTGAGTGTTGAACGGTAGGAGGTAGTATGGTGGTTCGCGGAATTGACGATGGAGGAAGGTGGATGCGGCAGTCAAGTCTTTTGTAATGCTCCCATGGGGTTCGGGGTGGCTCTGACTCGGACTCGGAGGCAGCACGCGCCAACCTCGCTGTGATCCTCGAGGTTCCCACGCGGTGTCCCGACACATTTGATTGGATAGCCCGTACCCTACAACGCGAGAATCAAATGAAATGAAACGTGGATAATGACTCGGGCACCCTGGGCTATAACCCTTTCGCCTAGATACCTCCACCTGGGGGCTTGAGGCCTGGGCAACCCCGTCCTGAGTGCATATCGTGGATGGGACTCTGCTACAGTCATGCGAATGACGTATTAATTCTTCAGAGAACAAAATAGACGCCAGTCAGAGCATCCGAAACTCCGATGAACTCGGATTGCTACACCATACACCACCCTCATCCAGACAATATCCCTCAGAGCGTGAGCGTGTTAATCGTCTTCTAAGTAAGATTCAGCATCTGTAGTGCATTTACTGGTACTGCATTGTACTGCTTCCTGCTTCCTATCACGAATCGTTCCGTTTTCCACTTCCCCTTCCCGAGAATAAAGTGCCCGATATAGTATCCCCGCGCGCTTGGGGCGCCGTCGAGTTGAGAAGTAGAATTTTCCAATCATCTGTCAAAGGCCAGGAGAAGCAAATTCCGAAGCCATAGGGGTCTACCTCTTGATGTTGAGCAGTCCGCTAGGCAGGAAGGGGTTGAGGGACGTAGTTGAATATATATGTAGAACTGGATGCTGCAAAAACACGGAGAGGCTTCACTAATGATTCCACACTCTCCATGAGCCCAACCCCAAGATGAGCGAGTTCAGGCACTACGCTATCAGGCGTGCCCCTTGAAGACGGCCCCTAACCATTTGCACTTAGGTGAAACTCCTATGTCGGGGCTTAGAACCATGTCAATTATCGAAATCGAACTAGAAGGGACAACTATCACCTCACCCTAAATATGGCGGCAGATCCGGAAGCCGGAAGTACAGGTGCCGGGTGCTAGGATGGTATTGCGGAGGAAGGAGACGATCGCGGTTGATTAAGAGGTGTTAGCCACGGGATCACTCAAACGTCTCCCCTTTTACACCCAGGGACTCAACGTTTACTCAACATTGAGGCCGATGGGGTTTGTGCGTTGAAGTGATCGTCGTTCGGGGTTATTCGTGGAATCAGGAAATGGCCTGTACAGATCAGGTACTGGGAGTCAATACGATTAGAGGGGGGCGCTGCAGACTATCGTCGGCATGTCTGATTACCTGGTTATCGGGATGGGCAGTAAAACAACAATGCGTGTGAGCACTCACGACAAAAAGTACGCGCAAGGGAAATTCGAGATCAAAAAATCAACTGCGTAAGGTTAAACGACGAGACCCTCCTGAATTAGTTTGCATTTGTCGATGTAGATAAAGAGTGGTCTAGAAGAAAGGAACCGTAGAAGAAAGGAACCGCTACTGTACGCCAAGGTTATGTGGCGGCTCCGAGCCCACGAGCCCAGATCGCAGACGAGAATTCGAAGGAACAAATGTCGACCAGGACCAGATTATTCCCCATCATCTTTGACTATTTCATATCCTACCCAGATAATATCAGAACAACCCCCGCATCCGACGAGATGTCGCCCGTGTTCTAGATCGTCCTCAGTGATCTTGAATTTCCCACCACAACGGCAAGTAAGACTCCAGATTGACATCGCACCATCGGGTCCTTCTAAGCAATCGAATTCTTCTAGCGAAACGACTCGCGCTGGACGCGGACTTGTGGTGCGATTCTGTTCGAGGCGTTCATCGTATATCGTGCGTAGCGTTGCAGAGGAGAGGGTCAAAAACGCGTCGTGCAAGAGCCCAATATTTGCCGGTGGGGTTGGATCGTCCTGCTTCCGCTTGTCAGGGTGTAAGCGGAAGAGAGCGGAGCGGTATGCCGTCCTTATTGTGTCTTGAGAGGCGGAACGTGTAATACCAAGGATAGAATAATAATCGTTCGAATTGTTCGAATCGTTGGCGTTGAGAACCTGGTCAGGTATGCTAGCCATCGATGCATGACCATTCGGGCAAGCGCGGGCAAGGATACCCATTTTGCACTTATCCCGTTAACGGGACATGTGATTCAGCCCGATTGGTCATGGTCGTGCTTACAAAGTCAATGTTGGTTAGATGCCGCTTGTGATGCTACTTAGACGAGTCGACGAGAATCCCCCTTAATTTGCTGAAATAAGGCATTAAGGAAGCAGCCTGCGCGAGTTAACGCGTTAAGTTCAAGTTGGCTAGTGCGCTTTGTGTCTGCCACTCCCCAGTCGCTGGTCCTTCTGCGCCATGGCTCGTCCCTTATTCCCCAATGTGCATTCATATGCTACTATGCTGTTATCGGGTGAGATGGTTCTAAGGAAGTCTGAAACCTTCCCTAGTACTGTAACTATCTTTTGCGCACTCTTCCAGATGCTATAAAGCGTTCGGTCCTCCCGAGGATACAGGCGCAGATAAAGACTAGGTTAGTACCGATATACAGTATGTGATGTACGGTACATGATTTCAACTCCGAGGTGTTGAGATCCCCTGGCCTAAGTAGCCATCAATATCAGCAACTAGCGCTAACAGTCGGTGCACTATCTTGTGTTTAGGATGACCCTGTTCTAAATTGATCCTCGGGAACAGTAAAGCCATCAGTACCTGTCATGGCGATCCCTCGGTCGAATTAACTCTCTGCTATCCCCATGTAGCCGCAATCGACTGTCCCCTCAGAATCCAGGCATTTGGCGTTGTCACAATAAAACGCCAACCCCAGTAGCACTCCGATGAGAGGCCACCCGAATACCACACCACAACGATCGACCAAGCAATAAACAGGCTATCCACGCTGCGTGCCCTCTACTCACGGCATCTCCGCCACAGACACGCATTTGCAAGCCATTGTATATCTTTCCAGGAACGTCACCATAATTGCAATATTTGCCCCCTTTCCGGCACAATGCGAGGCACACATTAACCACCTGAGCAGGCTAGCACACTTCCCACGCATCATTTTCCAAGTTTAACTGTTGTTGTTGGACACACGAAGAGAACATTCGTTCCAGATCAGAAGCTGTACGAAGTACAAATTTGGTAAGCCTAATACCGTATTATCTCTAGCCGGACCTCATCTCGCTAGCTGGCAGACGACGATATACTGATTCATTAACGAGCCAATCATCGATCGTGTAAAGTGGCCTGAAATGCTCGTCCCTTGTCCGGAGTTGTCGATCTCTGGTGACGTTGCCATTGCCGGAGATATGGCGGTAATTCCGCATCATGATGCGGTACCAAGGAATGCCATACCAGGACAGATATTGATTATTATAGGTCTTTCCGATGTCAGGTCTCAACCTCCTATCTTTTACTATCTTTTGATGCAACGGATGACACGGATGGACGATCGAGACGTCTGAAATCAAACGGCAAACGGCAATGCCGCTAGATTCTTCCTTGAGCCTTATGACATTGATCATTGCTAGTTTTTGATGAAAGGCTTTATGACCCGCCTGGCTGCATGCAATATGCACACGTCCATTTACAGCACAACACCATATCGAAGTGGGTATCTCCCGCCTCTTCCTAGCTGTTTCACTGAGCGAGGAGCCCTGCTATAAGACAGCTCAACTGTCCAAGTACGGCTATATCAAACGGCGACGTTCCTGGAGTCACATCACGGAAGAGATAGCAAGGATACGGTGTTTCTGTCCATGCATACTATGCCGACGCTTTGCGTGGACCACAGTTGCGGAGCGGAAAAATGTGGAGGCATAGATAGTACACTCAGCTTCCTCAGGGATATCGCAAACCAAACACGCTGTGTTGTCTAAATCCTAAACACCGTACCGCACACTGACCTACGATCGACTCTCATATCACGGCTTCTGCGGAGAGACTGGGTTACCGGACACATCGAATAGACTTTTTGTCACGCTTGAAGACGGAGAACTGTTGATGCCGCGAACGCGAAACTCTCTTGTTGCAGTAGAGACCTTCTCGCTGTTGTATCTACCCTTCGTCGTCAAGATCTAGAAGGTTAGACCCATCGTTATCTGCATGTCTAAATTTCGCCATTGACGTTCAATCTTAATTTACTATAGTAGTAGACATCTCGGAATCAGAACAGTGAGACACTGTTAAGTTAGGAGCCGGTGGTGCAAGTGGGAGAGTTTCATCAGCAGGGTACCAAGCAAGTAGATAGAGGATATCCTGCTGCCGTGTATCCATCTAATCTTATCTGATAAACTCACATGCTGAAGATAAGAGTCGCTCGTCCTCGATTCTCGAACGAGACGATCGAAACTCGGGGACATGGTGCTGTGGTATGATATGAGTTGAATTAGTTGCGCAACGGGGGTATTTCCGCCAGAACGCTCGTAAATGGAGCAGGCCGGTGGGAGTGGTGGCACTGAAATTGCACCACCCGGATATATCTCCCCATATCTCCTCGTACGGATGACGGTAGAGCTCGGCTCCCGTCGAGCGGGGCATGGACGCCACACACCACTATATCCCAAATCTACTTGGCCATCGCCCCCAGGACCGCTGTCCAGATACTACAACCGGTGTCTACAGGCGCCCGCGCGCAGCCCCGCAAAAACTTTCGGACTCAGAAACCAGTTACAGTTATATATCGTGCGCCGTGGGTTTAGTTTCTTAGTGTGGCTACTGCGGACTTGGGGATAACGAATACGTTGTAGTGATCGCTGGTTGCTAGAGCACGTACTCGACTGTATTTGAATACGGCCAAGAGCGTCCACACCTCTGTCCGGCCATCGTCTCCTCGTCCCTTTTATTTACGGCATCTCGTCAACTCGACAAGCGCTAGCCAAATCCGAAACCCCGCCGCTTTTCCCTCTTCCCTTCCTTTTCCGCGGTATTCCAAAACCAAAGCCAGAGATTTGTTAATTTATGGACCCGTCACCGTCACCGCCCACCAGCTCGCGCCCAAATCTCGATTGGTCACACGTCGGCTTCGGCTTCGCGTTCATCTCGGTAAACTGGGTGCTCTCGCAGGCGCTCGGGCTCCACATCGGGTCGACGCTCGCTATCGCCGCGCTGCGCTGCGTCGTGCAGCTTACCTTCGTCGCGACGATCCTACAGCGCGTGTTCGCTGCTCAGAATGCGTGGGCCGTGAGCGGGATAGCGCGTACGTTTCTGCGTGGGGCGTATCTATGCCCACTTATTCATGTTTGCGCTGTGGCTGACCCGGAAGAGAACTGCCAGTGCTGTTGAACGTCCTGGGCACGTTCGAAACGGGTGCGTTGTTTGCGTCTGCTGCTGCTGCGGTTGTCACCCCAGCTGATGAAGGGCGTTATTGGTCGTGTCGAAAAAAGTGGTGATCAAGTCGCAACGGAGATTTAGGCACATGGTATGTCCATCCCATCTATCTATCACAACCCCCTGCCGAGCGGCCATTCACATGGGATCCTCGCCACCCACTGGCGCCACTGGCGCCACCGCCGTCTTTTCCAGTTCCCGGCAGTGCTTGCGGCCATGGTCATCTCTACCATTCCAACGTCTATCTTGGGGGCACGCTTCGCGATGGGTGTCACCCCGTTTTGGACGCCGGATCAATATAGTCAGTGATCCCCTTTCCTCGCCGCTTTGATGATTCCCAGGTTTCTCAGCAAACTGACAACGAGTCCGTTTTTGTTGCTTCTATTACCGGCACCCAGTTCCCGTCGTGGGTATGCTCTGCGGGAACGCGATCGCTGGTGTCTCGGTGTTGTTAAGTTATGTGCTGCAACAGTTCGAGTGCGTCGTTTTCGCCTCTGCCGAGTTTTGCGCGCCGCCGACGCCACGGGCGATACAGTGAGAATCGCGAGAAGACGGAGACGCTGCTCGCGCTGGGTGCGTCACGGTTCGAGGCGTGTCGCCCTCTCGCAGTCGACGCTCTGCGGCTTGCCCTGCTGCCAACTGTCAACCAAATGAGGTACGTATCACGCGTACCGCTACCACCGGCCGCATCCCTCAACATCGGCACAGCGTCATGGGCATCATTGCGATACCGGGAATGATGACGGGCTCGATCCTGGGCGGCACGGACGTGCAGCAGGCCGCGCGGCTGCAGATGATCATCATGTTCATGATCGCCGCCTCGAGCGCGTTGGCGTGCATCATCGCGATGTTCTTCACGTTCATCGTGTGTGTCGACTCGGAACACCGCGTCCGCAGCGACCGCATCGACCTGCGTCCGCACGCGCTCATCCGTGCGAGTCGTGGCGCGCTCCAAATCATGCTCAACGCCGTGCGCAGAGCGTGGGCCCGTCTCGTGGAAAGTGTGAAGGACGAGGTGTACGAGGGCTCGGGTGACGCAGGCACTGACTGGGAGCGCGCGCCGCTTCTCGGTTGAGCAGCCGGAGCCGAGCCCTGCCTGAAGACACGTTCCACTTTTGGCGGCCCAGCTCCCAGGCCTTGATGGGCTCTGCCTGCGGATGGGACACCGTTGCACCGGGCCTATGGCGGAGGCTTTTGGGGTCTAAACACTTTTTTTTCACTTGTCGGTAGGTTGTCAGTCAACCTGCGAGGGCGCGCCATTTTACGTAAATGTGTTGGTGTTCAAGAAGAAGAGGAAGAAAGAAGGGCACTGGCTAGTATTGTACGTGTGGAACCTTGCAAGGTGGGGTTAAAGAGGAATTAATTGCTTTGATAGCGTATCAAAATATCACGAGTTATACACAGGGAATTTGTTCCTCGGCGTAATGAAATATGATGATGTTTACAGGGTATCACAATTTACGAGACATCGCCCAAGGTATGAGGCTGAAGTTGCTTTCGGGGTAAATGACGACGTGATGAGATGATTGGAGGTGGACAGCGCCAATCACGTCCGGGTTTGAATGCGATTAATTACCATTCTCTTCTCTTCCAATGGCAAGAGGAACGTCTGATCTGATTTTTTTGCGTAAGTCTGTGTTCCTTGCGAGTGGCATCTTCCATCACGCTGTGCTGTAACTATCCGTTACCCCCCTGCCTAACCAAGGTGAGCGTCATTTGCTCTCGAAAATGGCAATTCCACTCCAGCCGGCCGTCTCTCCCCTGTTTCGAGGCGCTGGGGTGACTGATAGCACGGTGGACTAGCTCCATTCATACCGAAATCACGCATAAGGTTGTGGAGGAGATACCGGCGAATGTGGGAGGAGTGTGCACGATCACAGCTTTGCCATGGACGCATTGCCGACGTAGGGACCCTCGAGCGAGCCTCTTTCGGTTCTCTGATTGATCTAGCTAGATGGGGAGTGGATAGCGTAGCTCTGTTCTTAGTGTTGACATGCCGTAATTCGACGATTAAGTTGTTCATCACCTCCCGTCCGAGCTGAGGCCCCCCCTTCATCCTCTCCCTCTCTTTTTTTACATCCGCCTCGAGACAACCCTGGCTCAATTTCAAAACCCTTGCCCACCCTTGATCTCACCTCTAGTTCGTCTTATTCTTTCATGCTTCCAACACAATGGAACCGGCCGATCTCCAGGTCATGAGCCACCCTCCCTTTGACCCCGCCGCAGATGTGCGAATCACACACACCGTCCACCAAGGCAGGGCCCGCGATCATCCCACCAGAGGTCTCATCCTGAACCACTATCTCCGTGGGCCCTCCGTGGGCAAGGGCCAGCACGGCACCGTCTACAAATGCTGGGATCTCGCCCAGAACAATGTCGAAGTCGTGCGTCTTCCACTTACATCGCCCACCCCCTTCCCTCCCTCCCTCCCTTCCT
>QFEA01000177.1:0-46023 GCA_003315975.1 Lactifluus echinatus | reverse complement strand
TAGTATTTGGCATTACTCCTCCCATCTCTTCGTCATCTTCGACCCTTCCGTCCCCGCCTGGTCCGCAAGGCATGATGAATATGCTGACAAGCCGCAGCGGCCAGGCAGCTCCAGGTGTCGCAACGTCCAGGCCCGGCAAGTCCGATTGGGGCGAGGAGGATCACGCGGAGAAGGCTAGAGAATGGCGCCTGCGGGAGCGTCTGCGGAAGTGGGAGCGCGGTGGCCGAGTCCTCCATTTCGAATTGCCAAAGTTCTCGACGGGTTCCCTGGTCGAGGACGACTCGGGTTTTCCAGGCCAGCCCAATGTTGCGTTCGGCGGTGGCCCAGGCGGCGGAGCACATCCGCTTGCTTCGTTCCTTGGGCCGTTGCTCAATGGCGGTGGTGGACTTCGATCTCCTCTGCAATCAACAAGTTCGAATGCCTCAACAAGCTCTGGGCTTCTGCGCACCTCCGTGTTAGTCCCTGAAGCACGGTCACTGTCGCGCGAGAAAGCTTCTAGGATAGGCCGACGAAGAGAGATCAACGAATTGACTATGCGAATGGCCGTCGGAGCTGTCGGAGGGCTACTCGAGACGCGCAGCGCAGCGTCTGCATTCTCTGAACTCGCGCCTTCCCCTCTTGAACATGCTGGACAAGGAGAGACGACAAGTGCAATAAAAATGCGGGAAGACTGGGGGAACAGAATAGAGGCTTGGACGACAGTAAAACATATTGCCGACCAGGCAGTTGGTCGTGTCGTTTCGTCATCGCTAGAGCTGATCAGGTCAACACTCTCTTCGATTCCTGTTTCATGGGATCATGTCTGCGGCGCCTGGGCCGATCAACGGGCCTCGCGTGATCTCAGAAAAGCGTGGATACAGCAATTCTCTAGCAGACTGGTCGAGGGGGATCAACGAGAGAAGGACGGGAACGGCGAAAGAGAGCCGCATGTGGACGACATTGTCGAGTCGGTGAAACACGATCCGTACTTGGACACGCACGAACAGAGGCTCTTGGGGTGTATCGTAGACTCTGGTGAGTTCGCAAGGACGAGGAAAACTCCCTCTTCGCGTTCATTTGATGCTGAAAATGGCGTACAGCATCAATGCCGACCTCGTTTGCACAGGTTCACCTTCCTGCGCATACAATTGACTCTGTGCGAACCATCGTCTCGTTGCCTATGCTGCATCCAACGGCGTTTCAAGAAGGCATCTTGAAGGAGCACAGCATGACTGGGTGTCTGTTATTCGGACCACCTGGCACAGGAAAAACTCTGGTCGTCCGGGCCCTTGCGAAGGAGGCAGGGTGTCGCATGCTTGCCATCTCTCCTTCAGACGTTATGGATATGGTTCGTTCGTCGTTCCCCCCTTGATCCGGGCGTGTGCTCACTTCGGGATCTTTGAATAAAATTAAAAAAAAAAATAGTACGTCGGAGAAGGAGAAAAACTAGTCCGCTCTGTGTTCTCGTTGGCCAGGAGGCTGGCACCGTGCGTCGTCTTCATTGACGAGATTGACGCTCTTTTTGGGGCTAGGTCATCCTCGCGCGATACGGGAGGCGGCTTCGTGCATCGCGGCGTCATCACCGAATTCATGCAGGAAATGGACGGCTTGAAGACGTCCAACTCGGACAATGTCATCGTCATCGGCGCAACCAACAGACCGTTCGATCTCGACGACGCCGTCCTGAGACGGCTCCCTCGGAGGCTTCTGGTAGATCTGCCCGGGGAGAGTGAACGCGAAGGTGAATGGTGATGATCATGGCATGCCTCGTCCTTACGTTCTAACCGGATCACACCAGAAATACTGAAAATTCTCCTCCGGGATGAGATGCTGTCCCCGGATGTCGATCTAAAAACTCTTGCCCGAGATACTCCCACGTTTTCGGGGTCTGATTTGAAGCGTAAGTTGAGGCTTTGTTGGTTCGCATTTTGCCTTATCATCTTTTTACCAACCTAGACGTCTGCGTATCTGCGGCCCTGGATGCGGTTAAGGAGAACGTCTCGGTACCCTGGGTCGTTGAAAAGAGTACGGGTGTTTCCCCTCAAGCGATACTAGAGGCGACGACCGAGGCAGATGGCAATGGCGCGTCACAGCCGTTGGATGACGTGGCATCAGTGCCACAACGGCGTATCTTGCGACCCCATAATTTCGCGAAGGCCCTTAAGGAGATAACACCCTCTGCTTCTGAGTCTCTCGGAACGCTAGCTGATCTTCGTAAATGGAATGACGAATTTGGAGAGGGCCGTAAGCGGAAGAAACAAGTGTGGGGCAAGGATCGCTTTGGTTTCACTAGACAATGGGGCGGTGGAGAGGATGGCAAGGTCTCTACTTCCTCGACGACGCCAGGGATTGACAAATCAGATGCATCATCATAGGGTATCCGCATTATAGTAATTAACCCGCTCGGGGCACACCATATAGACAGCTATATCGACTGGGACAGTGCAGTGCCGATAGCATAAAGTGTAGCTCTTCAGACCTAAACAAGATTTGGTCAACCACGCCTGCCCTTTCCCCGTCTACCTGTCCGAGGAGGCCCCTGTCCATCGACGTGCACTCTAGTAGGAGCGGTACTAGGAAGGAAACGTCATTCGAGAAATACACCGTGTAAATGAAGGGAAAGCTGGTTTACCTGGTACTTGCAGCACGTTGATTTCGACGCGTCGTTGGCGCTTGAGTTTGAGCAGAACTCTCGGCTTGATCTGGCACTATCGGTGCATCGGCAGCATCGTTCTGTTCTTCCTCGTCGCTTTCAGTTGCGCTTCTTCGTGTCCGACGCGGCCATTCGTCTTTGGGCGCGGCCGCCTCGCCAACAGGAACGACCCGGTCATTTCCGACTCGGCCCCAGTCCTCACCACAGGCGGGGCATTTGCCGTTCGACCGGCGGTACCGCTCGTAGCAGGTGTTGTGCATGCGAACTGTGCAGTTCGATTTGGGACACGCGTGGCCGCGCGTGAGGATCTGTTGGTATGTGGGTGGGTGTGTCGCCGAGTCAGAGTGTGGGGCTTCTTCTCCTTTCCACGTACGAAGAAAGAAGGGGCCCGGAGGAAGAAATCAGACACACCTCGAGGCAGATGGTACAATCTACGACCTCATCTGGGTATGTGGACTTGAGGTATGGCTGCAGCTCTAGTAAAGCACGCGGGGATAAGGAGAAACGGCCTTTTCTGTGGGTGTGCACACGGTGGTAGTGGTGCGAGGGGCGTAATTATTTACATACACACACCCTTTCACGGAGGTGACGAGGGACGTACTTGCTCTTCAAGAACCAGCCCTTTGCGACAAAGCTGGCCAACACGCTCTCGGCTTGCGTTTTGGTCATTGGTGAGGTCAGCGTGTTGACCTCGCGGAGGGCGGCGAGGGAAGAGATAGAGTACGAGCTATTCGGAGCAAGCATGATTTGTTCAACCTGAACACGGAGCCGAAGCGAGTGGGTCAGACTGACACCAAACGAGTGAGAGGGGGTAGCCATACGAGCGCTCTGAAGTAGGATATCTCGAGTGGCGAGTAATCACTCGCGATACGGGCAATCTCATCGTCCCTACGGTTGACCTGTAAGTGCGTCGCATACAGGTCTTTGTTAGCAGGAAGAATGGCTCCTACCAGGGCGTACGTCTCCTTTCCCGTGACTTCGTTGCGTATTCGGGAGAGTTCGAGGTCGAGGGGATCAAGCGACTTATTAAGGTCGGCAAAGAAGTCTCCCCAGCCGTCTACCCCATTTGAGTTTATTGGGAGGGAATCATCTGTAGCTGTCGCGCCCCTCTGCCTCAGCACTCAGACTATGGTGAATTTCACGGGGTTAAAGTACGGAACCTTTGACAGCTTCAACACATTGCTTCCATAACGCTTTCGCAAGATCAGCCGAAAGGACTCTTCGGGAGAGAACCGATTGAAGGAAGAGGCGCTGCACGTCGCCTAGCGAGACCATTTATGATAATCGCGGTCAAGAAGGAAGCGAATGATTGCGCGCACGAGCAGAGCCACAACCGCGTTCCCACTCGCACTCAAAGTTACATCAGTATTACATCTGAAGAACGACAAGTAGCGAACAAAGGATAGCCAATTCACTTTTGATCCAAATGTTTAGAGCTTAGGCACACGAAGCGTCTTACTTACCATCATCGCGGCCCATGCCCCGAATACGAGGCTCACGACATGAAGATCGCCGTTTCCCCCTGATTGCCCCCAGACAGTCATCACCCCACCAGGAATACCCTCTTTTCCCTCGATCCAGCCATTCTTGACCCAGTAAGATAAGAGCCCAACCAGCGCCAATGAGGACGGGATGGGCAGCCCCTCGAAATAACGTGCCTTTCCCGATCCATCCTTCGGCACGAGTGCCACAGTCGCATTGAATCTGGCGAGACGTGCCAGTCCACAACATATGAAGCAGGTCAACGCGATTGTGTCGAGTGTCGTCCGAAGGCCGACGACGAACGCCAGAACTGCAGGCGCTACTCCGAACGATATCTGCATTAAGGAGAATAAATTCAGGAGTAAGAGCAATTAAACAGGAGGACACACCAAGTCCGCCAGCGAGTCAAGCTCTTGACCCAACATGCTACTCGACTTTCTCCAACGGGCAACTTTGCCGTCAAGGAAATCAAAAATGAGACCGCCTAAGGGGAATAGGAGTGCGTTCCGAAGGTAGTATTCATCGCTCGTTAAGAGATAATTCGCGGAGGAGAATAGAGAAAAAGAGCCGCAGAAGCCATTCATGATTGTTACGAGATCAGCTAGTCGAAAATTTCTGGACGATTATCAGCATAAATGATGAAGGGAAGAACTGCTGCCTTGACCCCACCTGACGAGCGAGAAATGGCCGACAGTATCATTGTATTGCTGTAAAGCAACTGCTACACGGCCATGGTCATTAACCTCGGACTTTGACTGCGCGTCCTTTCGCTGGATCATGGTGCTCATCAAGTCTCGTGAGAGGTTAAACCCGAAAGGCCGCACCGCACTCCGCACGAGTCGTTCACCCGCCACCCGCCACCCGCCACCNNNGGCCCCCCCCCAAAAGCTTATGTAAACGAGGCGACCCGTGATACACAACACAACTAGTCCATAACCACATCCGCATCCGAAGACGCACGCTCTAGTGCCCTGCTTGCTGCTGCGTACTGATTGGGGTGTGTCACCGTCTCCCCAGATCCGATGCCATCACCCTTGTGAACATTTTCGGTCGCGTGCGTGATCTCGTATACCCTTGTGCACGCGACATGATACGCCTCCGCCCGAACAGTCTTCATTATCTCGGGAAGATCCGTCTCAGTCAGCCCTTGTGACGAGTACATTGATAACAATGCCGTTTGGAGATTGTCATGGGAGAAATGGCGGAATGGACACCCGTGAGAATCTGAGGCGCCAGGCTGGTCATTCGTCAAAATTTGCTGGCAGCTGACCCCTTCCCGGTCAGCGTGAACTTATTCTGCGCCGCAGATCAGGAGACCCATACCTTTTTGCCGGATAATTTGCTCGTCTGCCTTCTAGACCATATGAGTGCCTGATGTTGTACTTGTAATGCTTATTGAACTGGTCATCAGTGTACCCGCTAAATGACTTGCGCCAGAATGCCAGAGCCTCCTCAATAGGCAGACCCAAGACCTATGTAACACGTCACATGGCTAGATCTCCGGACATTCCAATGACGACGCCACCTTCAAGAATAATCCATATTGCAGGCGGCCAAAATGTTTGAGGTGGTGGTTCCGCTTGAGATTGTCATGTAGGTTTCGCATGCACATCGGGAAATGCTTGTGTGCAAACTCATCCACCATCTCAGCTCGAAGTCCTTCCCCGGTATTCTCGCCCGTACTCCACTCAGAGCCAATTCCGGCAATGAAGCCTTGTGATAGGTTTCCCAGTATCGGCTCCAGCCGGGTATCCTCATCCATTCGAGGGAGTGCCTTTGCTGTCATCTATTACCACCTCAACTCAGCTTAACTCCCTTTTCTTCGTGTGCGGATTAAAGATTACCTCCAAAGCCTGTTCCAGTCGGGTCTGGAACTCCTGGAACACTATACTCGACTGCTCCCTGCTGGGGACGTAGGCCCAACCGTCATTGAGAAATACCAGTCGCCTCTCAACGAGATCGGGAACTCTAGTCCATCTAACCTGCAACACGCCATGCCAGTCAATATCGAGGGTGAATGGGAAGCTGCATCACGGCACCGACCTTGACATACTGGTCCTTTTCGTCTGCATTGGGGACCGCTTTAAGTTGCCGTTTATACATTTCTTTTTCAGTTTCATCCACCTAAAGAAAGAACGTCAGACGCGACGGGTGACCCCGCGCATAGCGAATCGTACCTACCTGAATCCAATCAAAATCCGCAGATTTATGAAAATCTGCTCGTTCTAGCATCGACGCGTTCAAGTAACGGACGCGGAAAAGTGTAGTCTCTGCTTTCACGAAGCGCCGCCTGAGGTCCTCCCTACGCGAGAGATGGTTAGAAGTAGTAAATATCAGAGACTTAAGAGAGACACACGATCGACAAAATGCCAGCCTAAGCACGAAGTGTCCGGTGATATCTTTCCTCCTCTGAGCGTCCCTGTCCTTGGTGGTCGCAGAGGTGTGGTCCAGTGGAACGTGCTTCTCGCACTGTCGGCTCGTGATCTCCTTGAGCTCTTCGAACGGTCTATTACGCGCATAGCACGATTCAATTTCAGCCAAAACGTGGAGGCGATCTATGGCGCAGGTTTCAAACTCCTCGAGGGTGATATCTTCTGTTGGGGGGCGATCATAACTGCGTTCAAGGGGCGGATTAGCAAGCAAATGCGCCGCAGGCGCGAAGCCGCCTTACAGGTTGAGTCTTTGAGGATATTTCAACGCTGAATGCATTTGAACTTCTTCATATGCCTTTCTACTGAGCTTTTGCATTCTGATAGCGAAAGGAGGGGTTTCAATGGCCGTCGCGTCCTGCAACAACTTGAGATGCAAATCGGACGCGTCCGGAACGCATCAACACACGTTACGTCACGCGTTGTGCGTGACGACGAAACTGAAGTGAAATACACATCTACGCATGAACAATATGATACACAATACGACGATATAAATACAACGTTAGAGATACGAGGCAGTGATGGAGGTTACGTATATACGGTATGACAGCGGATGCACAGCAAAATAATGGGACCAAGGAAAGAGGTAGAGTGTCAACATATCATAAATGGAGTGCATATATCTTCAGCTACGGGCCTTTTCACGAGCCCGAACTGCATAATTAGCCCTGTGATGTTCTGCTTGAGGATGGTCTTCATAGCTCTCAAAATGGACACCAGGCCGCGGCCGGCGTGCACTCCCCCGTTGCCGTGCTTCGGCTTCTTCTCTGTTTCTCCACGCATACGTCGCTTGTTGAGAGTCTCGCGGTGGTGGAAGCAGCTTTGGCGTGGGGCTTCGGGTTGAGTTCGCCGGAGAAGTTAGCACAGTGCTTGCCTACGTAAAAATCTCAGACTTTTAACACAATCGAAGACGAAATCAGGAGACATACACCAGCATTGGTCCCGTCAACAGCTTCCGCCGACGCACCAGACATAGTACGATACCGTTTCGACACGATACGAATAGACGTATACGTATTAGGGGCAGGGCCGAATTTCTCCTCAATTGCCGCGGCGGACAGCGGCATAGGGATCGCTGCTGTCAATGGCTGCTGCAAGGGCGGAGATGCAACAGCAGCGGCTGGTGTGAGGGTAGGGGCAGTAGCTTTCGATTTCCTTAGCTTCGAAGTCCGCGTACCAATTTTTGAATCAGACTCGTAGTGCAGAGGAGCAGGGGACTTGGAAGAAGGCAGCCTAGTCGAAGTCACCGTCTGAGGACGAGGTTCGGACACCTTGGATTCATGGGGGTGCTGCTTCTGAGCCGATGACTTCGAGCGAAATAATCCGAGTCCTTGGAAGAAACCACCCTTCTTCTTTGGCTCTTGCAGTGACTGTATCGACATTACCGGTGCTACTGGTTCATCCGAGACGATGGGCAATTTCGTCGATACCGCAAGCGACGACGGTGTATTCAACTCAGACTCCTGTGACGGGGACGGTATCATGTCCCTCTGCTGCCTGGGATTCGTGGAAAGGGTAGAAGAGTATCCAGAAGCCAGAATTCGAGCTACCTGCGGATCCCCTGGGGCTTGCACCGTCGAATAGGAACGGACTGGCGTTGGTGACAAGGGGGTGGGTATCCTCGGATTGGGGTGTGTTTGCGATCGGACTGGTGGAGTAGGCTGGGTCGGAGCATAACCAGGTGTCACCGGTGCCGAAATACTATGGTGGTGGCGAGAACTGGTCTGACGTGAAGTAGGACCGGGTGGGTGATTGATAGCATGAGCGTTGCGGTCGCGTGAGTTGTCAGAGACGGGCGTCAAAGTATGGACATGACCCATTTGTTGACCAGTATAAGTTGCTGCACGGGGTGCCATGACCTGCGGTTGAGTTGGTGGTGACATGGGCTGCAATGACATTGACCCTTGAGAGGATGGTGTCTGCCCCAAGAGGGTCGTAGAACCAGTGTCATGAGAGGGCGTCCTGGTCGTGATATGCGCTGCAACGAGAGGTGCCGGCCCTTGCGATGGAGCAACAACTTGTGAGCGGGATCGAGGAGACGGATTTCCAGACTTAATTTTAGGCGACGGATTATTCGGGGCTGCATTTGTTACAGGAAGATTATTAGTCGCGGGACTTGCTTCTACGTAATTGCGAGGTGACGAAGAAGGGTATATGGACGCGGCAGGGTATGGTGTTGAGTTCGGGTTTTGGTTCGATGTGCTATGCGTGGCAGGCCGTGAAGGGTCATGAACGTGCGGTACATCAGGATTCGTAGAAGATTGTGGTAGAAACGCCGGAGCAGGAATCGACTGCAATGGAGGTTTGGGAGGAGTCCCTTGATTCACGGCGCGAGGATGTAGACTTGGAGATGCCTTGGTCGACCGTGGAGTACGCTCATTGGAAGGCACCATGCTCACAATCATACGTGAGACATAGTCCTGAGCGTGACCATGTCGGTCCAACTGATCAGATAGATCCTTCGGTGGCTGTGTATGCTGCACACGCTCCTCTTGAGGCGAATACCGGCGATATGCATCTGTGTTATCCTCTCGGATCGGAAACACAGCTGCTAGATCGGGTGCAATGTGTCTCGTGGGTGGTGGGGCAACATGCGATGAATGAGTGTTAACGTAGCCAACGGGTGTAGATGAGTACCGCACGTGCTTGGGGACAATGTCATGAAGCACAGGTGAGGCACCCTGGGGAGATGCGCGCTGTCCGCTCCCAGTCGGGGGTAAAGGGACGGTGTGAGAGTGGGCCAGTGGGGCTGGCGGTCGACTACTCGCTGTAGAGTTGAACCAGGAAACTTCCTGCGTGTGTGGATGACTCGCTTGATGGCTTGAAGATCCATGTTGGCCTGAACGGGACGGCGCATGTCGTTGAACTTCCACGGGAGCTGCAGACGGTGCCAAAGCGACAGGGAAAACCACGGGGGAAGGGACCACCGCTGGACGGGGGGCCGGTGAAATAGGTTGAGGTTCTGTCGACCATTGTGTCCCTTGTAACCACGGCTGAGGCGAGTGGTCACGAGTGGTCGAAGCTTGGCCAGAAGGGTCGAGCTGCACACTGACCGCCACCCGAGGCACGCTGCGGGGCTGTTTATCATAAGTTTGCAATGACACTTGCACAGTGGGCAGAGGTTGACGTGCGACTTCATCTTTGGCAGCGGGAGGTACGATTGGCTGGGTCGGGCGTCTCGCGCCAATTTCTTGCAGGTAGTCCGCGGGACCTTCACCCGCTCTTATGCTAACAACTTGGGGAATAACATCGGACGTATCATTCCGCATAGTTGATGGCGCGACAGCACGTGCGGAAGCCTGAGTAACGTTTTGATTTGAGGCATGAGCATCCGCAGGCTTCGGGTAGGTATTAGATGCCTCCTTGTGGAATGGCCAACCACTGAATCCGTTTTTTGACTGCTTCTGTTTGAGCACGAGTAATTCATATTTGCTTCCTTCACAAAGAATCGGAGAGACAACGAACCTCCGATTTATGAGGGACTTTATCAACGGGTGGTTGGACATACGTTGTAGCAGGCGGCTTGGGAATCGACTCATGGGCAAGGCTGGCGCGATGACCACCAGATGTCCGGGGACGCTCTATTAATCGGCCACTCTCAGCGGCTTTCGAACGCTGGTGAAACACTTAATTTGGCCGGAGTATCCACATTATGATGACTTACGTGTTCTCTTCGTGGTGCCTGTTCACTATCACTTGCAGAGACCGCATAGCCAGGCGGGTATGGTACGGTTAAGTTCTGCGACGGTGACCCCTTTTGAGGCTTCGAACCGGACCTATCGCTTGGAGCGCCCGGAGTTGCATGCGACGACTGTATAGGTGCTGCTGCTCGTCGAGGCTCGTTCAGATTTGTGGCGAGGTTATGCTCTGATTGAGCCGTCGGTGCCTGCGCAGGGATTGCAGGGTATGTTGGCTGACGCAAGACAATGGGGACATCAGCCTAGAAACCCGACGTCACTTATAAAGATTTTGCAACAGAATTGATGCTCACCACCATGGAAGCATGGTCCCTCTGGTGACGCTTAGGCCTGATCGAGCGAGGCTTCATCAATGAATTGTCAGAGTCGTCGGAGTCCTTGACACGCATCAGCCTCGGGTCCTTTCCAGGGGGTATACCCATCGCTGGGCTGTCCCTAGTCTCATGTCGTCTCTCCTGATCTCGAGTCGTTTTATAGGCGTAATCCTCCCCGATCTTCTGTTCATGGCGTCTCTCATAGTGGCGCTGTTCCTCCTCCCTGCGTCTCTCCTTCCCACGACGACGCTCCTCTTTATAGCGCCGTCTCTCTTCGTCATATCTGGCGTCCTGTTCTCGTGAATCCCGAACGACATTCTCCTGAGCTCGCTCTGCGCGCGCCCGATCTTTTGATTTGGATGTTACTTTCGGCTCGTCTCTCATCCTATTTCTGGCTTGTTCTCTTTCTCTTTCTCTTCCCTCTGGACTTACTTTTTTGAGAAAAGACGAAGGGAGTGGCCATGTAGAGGTGATCTGAGGTTCTACGCTTTCGGGAGCCGGAGTTGGAGTTTGGCGGGTGCGGTGGCGGGAACCCTTATGATGATTCTCGGCATGGCGAACTGGATCTGGTGACATAAAAGCAGCTTTATCCGCAGTAGTGACACCTCGATGCGAAGTACTTCGGGGATCATGGATGGAGTCGAAATACCTCTCAGCAGGGGGATGGGTTTCGTGTGTCACAGGACTGTTTGAAGGTGGTGATTTCAGTGACATGTACGTAGGGTGTCCCTGAGGGGCTTGTATGGGTACGTTATGAGATGCTTTGCTGGCAATGGCCAAAGATTGAGCGCTTGTCGGAAATGTGGGTGCAGGGGTTTGTGAAGATGGAAGGGGACTATCGGAGACATAACCGCGGGTGGAACGAAGCCTCGCATCGTCCCTCTCCCTAGCCGTGGCGCGAACCTCTGCGCTCTTTTGATGAGAGGAAGAAGTGAAGGGTCTGTGTCTTGGACGATCGGGTTCTTGTTGGCTCAACGATACGGTGGTGCGTTTCCAGGGTTTATAGCTGTTCATAGTCAAGTGGGCAAAAGAAAGCCTGCCTCTCGAAAAGAGAGGGAAAAGGGAAAAGAAACGAAGGCCTTTGCGGCCCCAGAGCCAAGGTGCTTGAAATATGCACCGTCGGGGGACAAAATCGGAAAAGAGAGAGCACGTCGGGCGACCGACATGAGGTTCCAGCTTCCAGGTGCCGCTTTCCACTTACGGCCGGCGCTGCCTCACCGCCACACCGGCACATTGGCTTGGTCACAACACGATTGTGTATATTAGTGCGCTATGTATGCCAAACAACGTAGCTAGGACAGGCGTATTAGACCCAAGACTGTCCCTAATCACAAAGGCGTGCCAGAAGGGAGGGTCCCACCCGTCTAGCTCCAGAACAGAGCTAGAAGGGAAAGAACTGGAGTCCCACGGCTTATTCTTACACGGCTTTGACTCACTACCGACAGTGAGCAGCAGCAATGCTGATGGAAATCAAGAGATAGATTTCCCTGTCGAGATGGTTTAAGGACCGTGTAAACGACTATGAGAGAGTACAATCCCGTCTGTATCCCGTCCGTGTGGCAAAATCCCGGCAAATTCCGGGAGTCGGTGGGGACGTTCGCAATCTAATTAGGACTGCGTCACCTTACCTTGCGCGTCCATTCTCTTTCCTTACCACAGGCTTGCCGCCATCAGCCGCTTTCACTTTGTATCATTAAATCTCTCTTCAGCCATTAGAATCAAATTTACCTCCCGAGAATGGTGTGTATAGCGTACCTCTCAATCATATCTTGCCGAATGACTGACATTGGCTCTCGGCGTCTTAGAGCGACATGGAAACGCTGGACGAGAAGGTCAACGGTGCGCCCCCAATGGATATTGATGAACCAGTTTCTGTCAGGGATCGTGCGTAGCGGGTGCTTTCATCTACTCATTATCTTTACATTATCATCTTCGCAGACGATGCCTTTGCCGCCAAGCATATGCCAGATCTCGGCCACGATGTTAAGGAGTTTAGAGTCTTTACTTGGAAGCTTACTGGCTGGAAAAAGCTGGAGAAGAAGCTTACCAGCCCGGAGTTCGACTGTGGCGGACATCGCTGGTGGGCACCACAGTCTTTTTTATGTATCCCGTCTTTACCTTTGCCTCCCCCAAGGCGCATATTACTCTTTCCTTTTGGCAATTCAAATGCTCCTCCCAACGACACGGTCTCTGTCTACCTCGATTATGCTGATCCCAAACGAGCTCCGGAGGGTTGGCATGCATGTGCCCAGTTTGCCCTAGTCATCTCTAACCCCCACGATCCTACTATATATACTGTTAGCCGTACGTGGTTTGTTAATACCAAAGTCCACAGCTTGATTTTCCATATTGCCCATTTTCAGATGCACACCACCGTTTTATCGCTGAAGAATGTGACTGGGGCTTCACCCGTTTCAGCGAGCTGCGCAAGCTGTTTACCATTCAGGAAGGTCACAGTAGACCAACAATTGAGGAGGAATGCGCCGACGTTTCAGTGTTTGTACGCGTACTTGAAGACCCAACTGGTGTGCTGTGGCACAATTTTGTCAAGTAGGCCCTTCCAGAACCCACAATTCTTCCATATTTATTGACTTTACTACGTCGACTCTCGTAGCTATGACTCAAAGAAGGAGACCGGCTACGTCGGCCTTAAAAACCAAGGTGCAACCTGCTATATGAACTCCCTACTCCAGTCATTATTCTGCACGCGGTATTTCCGCAAGGTGATGCCCTTCATACTTGACTTACTAGATATTATGAACTTAGTTCTTCTAGGCTGTCTATGAGATTCCTACCGAAGAGGAACGTCCGACTGAGAGTGTCGCTTTGGCTCTTCAACGCGTCTTCTATCACTTACAGACATCAGATCAACCTGTTGGTGAGTTAGGTATTTTTGGGTTGCAAACTATTGCCGTGGGTTAACGACCGTTGTAGGCACTACGGAATTGACGAAATCCTTTGGATGGACATCATTGGACTCCTTCTTGCAACATGATGTGCAAGAGTTTAATCGTGTTTTACAGGACAAGCTCGAGTCCAAGATGAAGGTCCTCATATTTGGCCTAGGTTAGACGACTGCTGACATCTTACTAGGGCACGAAAGCTGAGGGCGCGATTGCCAAGCTTTTCGTTGGGAAAATGAAGAGCTACATTAAGTGTGTCAACGTCGATTTTGAGTCTTCGCGAATCGAAGAGTTCAACGGTACATTCTACCAACGCATGTGTTTGAGGCGTCTTACACGAGTTTGCAGATCTGCAACTTAATGTCAAAGGAATGAAGAACCTCTACGATTCGTTTCGAGACTATGTTGCGGTTGAGACTCTTGACGGCGAGAACAAGTACCAGGCAGAAGGATATGGCCTACAAGACGCGAAGAAGGGGATCATTTTTCAGTCTTTTCCTCCCGTTCTTCACCTTCAGCTCAAGCGTTTCGAGTATGATGTCCAGCGGGACGCTATGGTCAAGGTAAGTCTCACGTTTCACAGAGTCATGCTGCAGCCAACTAGCAATTTACAGATAAATGATCGACATGAATTTCCTTTTGAGATCGACCTCAGCGAGTTTTTAGACGAGACAGCTGACAGGTCAAAGCCATGGGTCTATAAACTACATGGTGTTCTCGTCCACTCAGGAGATCTCCATGGGGGTCACTATTTCGCTTGTATCAAGCCTGATGCTGCCAGCCGATGGCTCAAGTTCGACGATGACAGAGTCACGCCTGTGACTGACCGTGAGGTGCTCGAAGAGAACTACGGGGGAGAGGTCCTTAATGGTGTTCCTCCCACTTTGCAACGCAATCAAGTCCGCTCAATGAAGAGGTTCTCGAACGCGTACATGTTGGTATACATCCGCGAGGCGCTCACAGATGAGGTGCTACCTCCCTTCAAGGAAGAGGACACACCAGCGCATCTCAGTAGGTGGTACTGTCTCATACATTCCATTACTAATAGCCCCGTATCAGAAAGGCGCCTGGATGAGGAGCGTTTGCAGGTCGAAGCCAAGCGCAGGGAGCGCGAAGAGCAACACCTGTTCCTCACGGCGAAGGTAAAGTTGCATTCAACAATACCTTGAAGCATCTCATATCTTCATTTAAATGTAGGTCATCACTGATGAGACCTTCTCTCATCATGAGGGCTTTGACCTTGCGAGTTTTGACGAGAAAAACTGGCCTCCCTCGGAGCTTCCGACTTTCCGCGTACTCAAGACTGAGACATATAATGTTTTCAAAGCACGGGTAGCCCTTCATTTCAATTATCCCGAAACCCAGGTTCGATTGTGGGTATTGGTCAACCGACAAAACAAAACCGTTCGCCCAGACACTCACATACCAGAGAACGAGCCCACTCTCAGTGTGTTATGTGATGGTCATATGCAGTCTCATTTCTCATCTTGTGTGTAGCGGTCGATGTCATCCGCAACAATATGGCTGCTAGGCAGACAGACCTCCGCCTGTATTTGGATGTGATTCCAGATCCGAGCAAGGTACATTTTGAGATGCAAGGCTTTTCATTACTCACGCCTCTGTGTAGCCTGAGCTTCCGCAAGGGACAATCATGGTCTTCCTGAAGCATTTTGACACATCAAAGCAGACGCTCCATGGCATTGGGAAGTGCTATGCACAACGCAATGCCAAGATTAGCGACCTTGTGCCTACTATTAATGAGAGGATGCGGTGGACCCCAGGAACACCACTGAAACTCTATGAGGAGATAAAACCTGGAATGATTGAGCTTATGAAGCCCAAGCTCACGTTCTCTCAAAGTGAGATTCAGGATGGTGACGTGATTTGCTTCCAGGTGGATCTCTCTGAGAAAGAGTACGCTCTTGATTGACATCGTCTGTGATTCACCTAATAGCAGCTAGGATTCATGATCTCGAGATTCAGGGACTCTACTCCAACCCCATTCAGTTCTATGACTTCTTGCAGAACCGCGTGATGATTGTCTTCCGGCCTAAGTTCGATACTGACCCTGACGCTCCTGAATTCAGTCTGGTGCTTAGTAAGAAGCAAACATACGACACGGTAAAGTCTTTGTCATCATTTAACACAGAATTTATGGGCTCATCGTCATCATGTCCCTTATGTAGATGGCTCTTAAAGTCGCCGAATATCTTCGCCACGATCATATAAAGCTCCGATTCACTACAACGCATGCATCGAATGCCTCACCCAAGGCAATTTTGAAGCGATCCTTGAACCAAAGCATTGCTGAGATCATCTCGCCCGCCTATACAAGCCCTTCCACAACTGTTATATTGTATGAGAAATTGGACGTCAGCATTGTGGAGCTTGAAACGAAGAGGAGTCTCAAAGTCATCTGGACCGGCATCCATAATAGGGAGGAATCGACACACACATTCCTCCTCCCAAAAACAAGTATGGTACACGAACTCGCAGATCATCTGTCCAAACAGGTGACGATGTCGGCCAATGGGCAGGGCTCTGGAAAGATTCGCGTGTTTGAGGTATCAAAGGACGGGAAAACGCAGAAGGAATTTACTGGGTCAGAAATGATAGGCAACATTCCCGACCCAGTGGAGCTATATGCCGAGGTAAATAAATTCACTAACTGTCCTATGGTTTTTCACGGGCTCAAATCTCGGTTTGTAGGAGATCCCATGGGAAGAATTCGAGGCAGACGATGCCGATAAGGTAATTAGTGTGTTCCACTTCTCGAAAGAAGTTCAGCGGACACATGGTGTGCCATTCAAATTCGTCGTCAAACCGGTCAGTCTTCATCGTTTGAAACGACCTAGGAATGAGCTCAACCAGAGATTAGGGTGAACGGTTTGCGGATACGAAAAAGCGGCTCCAAGCTCGGATTGGCGCGTCAGACAAAGACTTTGCACGGTTCCGATTTGCGCTGATTCAGGCTGTAACATTCAAGCAACCATCATACATAGAAGACGGTGAGCTTGTCCTCGTTATTCTGATGGGTAGTTGCTCAACTGCAGCAGACGACAACATCTATGAGCACAAGTTCGCTCCAGAAGACGTCTTAGGGTTGGATCATGTCGATAAATCCGGGAAGACGCGGACTGGCACAGGAGAGAAAGCAATCGTGATTCGCGGATAAAGGGATTTGTGCCTGTTCCTTCTGCTTTGCTTTCCTCAGCACTCGTTACCTCTGACACTGTTTTTGACTTTACGTTCATGGTCATCCTTACCATAACATCGCATCGTGTCCCTCGACGCCAGTATGACGGTTACGACTTTGGATAAATGCACAAAACAGGGAGGTGCACATAAATACTGTAGAATAGGAACTATTTTCGCTTCTTCGACTTTTTGGCAGACTGGATCAATAGCAATGAGCACCCTGCGAGGTATTAATATCAAAGTGAAGCGAGACTTACCCTCGGTGTGCGTGGACTCGCTTCACTCTCACTGGAAATGCCATCTGCACCAGCACTGGGTTTGGGCGGTGCGAGGGATGGTGAAGACTTTGGTGAGGTAGAGGGCTTGGGTGTTGTGAGGCCAGTAGGTGCGGATGCAAGGGAGGTGGGTGCCTGCACGCCAGGCGCCTTTTTACCATATTTTGCCTCTGGAATATTGTCAACGTCAACAACAATGGCAAGGGTCAACAAATAGCATTGATACCATTCCGCGCGCGATCCAGGTTGATCTGCTCCACTGTTGCCCTCGTCTTTTCATTGGCTAGCATCTCACTGGCAGTCTGGAAGAGCACCTGTCCCCATCCCTCGACAAACGAATTGGCCTCGGCGTGCACTTCGACGATTTCGGCCTCGAGTTCCTTCTCGGCGGCAAGGAAACTGTTCCAGAGGTCATCGCCAATGGAGCCTTTTTGCAGCAGGTTTTGGAGTGCCTGCTTGTCCTCGCGCAAACGGAGGATGCGCTGGACATCTGCAATGGCCCGACGGACGAGCGCGGCTTTCAATAACGCATCGGGAGCGGGTGGGTTCGTACGCTGAAGAAGCGTGACATAGGCGTCTCTTTCTTTGTGTCTCGGGAAGTAAGACTCAATTGGTTTGTCTGAAGACGGTGTGAGCATTTCAAAAGGTAACACAGATGGGCCCTGGTGACGTACTCGCATTGCGCTTTCTGTAGAAATGACCGAATATAAAGAGGCCCCCAAATACGACGAAGACATAGAAAACGGGAACAAGTACGGAAGCCATGGCGTGGCTCCGACGACAATAATTTGAAAACGAGGAAGGAGAGGCGTCGTGTTAGTGTGCAGCGGGGAACGGGGAACGTGGCCCGTTTACGTTTACGTCTATTTGCAAACGGGCCGGGCGGGCCCTTTGGCGAATCTTCTAAAAACCATTTCGGGCATCGGTGTTACCTGCGATGGCGATGTTCCGTTCCACTGCGTCTCGACTCGTATCGTTATTACAAACCCGTGTAAATGCACAGAGGTTTGCCTCTACGAAAGTGCGCTTTTATAATGCATCCAGACGCATTCTAGTCTTATGCAATGGCCTAGACTCTGAAAGAGACCCTTCAAGACGTCATTCCAGCGAAGCAGGAACAGCTCAAAAGATTGGTGGGGCTTGTCACTCTTGGCTTTCTGACAGACTCATAAACAATTATATAGAAATCTGCACACTCACAGACGGTCATTGGCGATGTCAAAATCGAGAATATTATCGGGGGTATGCGCGGGTTGAAATCTATGTTGTGGGAGGCATCCGTGCTGGACCCGAACGAGGCGCGTCCTGCCAACTTGTCTAATTCGTATGCTCAAATTTCATGTTCAGGGCATACGTTTCCATGGCTTGAGTATTCCTGATTGCCAGCGTCAGCTGCCTGCCGCTCCAGGTGGCAAAGAAATCATCGCCGAGAGCATGCTTTGGCTACTTCTCACAGGTAAAATCCCCACCGAAGCGGAAACGCGGCAACTCTCACGTGAACTTGCCGACAAGGGCGACCTTCCGACCTACGTCGAGAAGCTCATCGACGCGTAGGGGTCTCCTTTGTCTCTGCTACCGCACTCATGCATAGCTCTGACCACGGATAGGATTTCACCTTCCATGCATCCGATGACACAGCTCGGCATGGGCGTCGCGGCGCTCAACCATGACAGCGTGTTTCAGAAGGCATATGAGTCGGGCATAAAGAAGGCCGACTACTGGACGTATACGCTGGAGGACTGCCTTACGCTCATCGCGCGTCTCCCTGTTCTCGCAGCTCGCATTTACAGGAACGTATACAGGCAGCGCGCTGCTGCGCCTCCAATTAACAAGGACCTGGATCTTGTCGGCAACTATTCGGCACTCATGGGTTATGGCGCGAATAAGGACTTGACGGAGTATCTTCGACTGTACATTGCCATTCATGGTGATCACGAGGGTGGAAATGCTTCTGCGCATACTGCACGTACGGTATTGTCCTGACCTGAATATTTCTATCGCGGTTAAGCAATACCTGGTGGTAGATCTTGTCGGTTCAACGTTGGCGGACCCCTACCTTGCCTACTCTTCCGCTCTCTTCGCCCTGGCTGGACCATTACATGGGTACGTCGTCGTTTTTCCACCCCTAAACGGGACCTGCCTCAAGCATTGCTTTCATAGTCTTGCCAATCAAGAAGTTCTAAGATGGCAATTAGCGATGCAGAAAGAGCTTGGTGATAACATTACGCACGAGAACATCAAGGATTATCTCTGGAAGACCCTGAAGAGTGGCCAGGTTGTGCCCGGGTTTGTTGCCAATTACATTCTGCGGAGGTGTCGTGCGTTGTGACGAACGAGTCGTCAGTTACGGACACGGCGTCCTGCGGAAGTCGGACCCGCGCTTCATCGCGCTTCAGGAGTTCTGTAATAGTCGCCCAGAGCTGCTCAAGAGCCCAACTATCCAGCTCGTGAAAAAGGTGCGAGAACCCACAACCGACAGAGTCCCGTCGACTGACTGAGAATGGTTCAAGACCTATGAAGTTGCACCTGGCGTTCTGACCGAGCATGGCAAGGTTGGTGAAATAACTTCGGGATTAATGCCTGTCCAGTGCTGACTTGTGGTCTTGATAGACGAAGAACCCGTGGCCGAACGTCGATGCCACTTCTGGTACGTTCATCTCTACAACTGACCTGCTCCTGCTGACCGGTCCTAACCAACACCCTACAGGATGCGTACTTTACCATTACGGCCTCACGGAATTTAAGGTACTGCGATGACCTCTAATCCCTTCCCGCTGACTTACATCTTCTCGTGCAAAGTACTATACTGTCATCTTCGGTGTCTCCCGTGGTTTGTGTCCATGCCCAAGTAATAGATATCGAACGCTAACACAACACTTATCTGTGCAGCATTGGGTGCCTTGACCCAACTTGTCTGGGCCCGGGGTACGTTTATGTCAACTCATCGAGCCGAGTGTATTGCTGATGACACGAATAGCCCTCGGCCTTCCCTTAGAGCGACCGAAGTGTACGTTTCCTTTAAAGTATAGATGCCAATTCTAGCTCACGTCCGCAGCCGTATCCATGGACACACTTCAGGATATTATCAACAAGAGCGGTTAAAAACGAGAACGAGGTTAGACAAGCAGCCTGACTATCGATAAACGTACACAATTGATAGTGACAATGAAAAAAAAAAAAAAACACATTCACATGTGCCCGTCCCTGTCCAAAGTATGTTTAGGGTAATAGGGGTATTGCGAGGTATTCGCTACTACGTCGTATAGCTATCGATATAGCAACCCGTCAAAGAACCAGACGGACAACCACGGACGGGTTCTCCATGTAGACCAGATCACAATAATCAAACAACAGAATCCTTTGACCCGTATAGAAACACACAAGAAAGAAAAGTTTAGAAGTGGGGTAGCAAGCAATGTTCAACAAGGAAAATGTAGAATAAATAACACAGCAGAGCACGTGGAAAAGGCTGAATCAGTGTTAGAACCTTCGAGTGGCCTGTTGAGCTTGCTGCGGGGGAGGGGCGCGGCCTGCGGACGCCATGGGCACAGCTTGGCGAGGCTGGCCGGTCCCAGGTTGGGGGCCAGGAACGGGGACGTAACCTTGGGGAGGGGGCGCGCCCTGCGCACGATAGCTTTGCGGAGGGCGGTTCTGCGGCGGGCCTCCCTGTGCTGGAGGTGGGCCACGTTGCGGCATCGGCTGCTGTTGCTGAGGCGTAGGGCCGGGGTCACGAAGGGAGACGGGGGTTGGACGGCCATTAGGGCTAGGGCCAGCAGCGCCAGCGGGCGTAGGTGTGGCTGGCTGGGGGTTCTTCTCTGCAGCTTTGATAATCTCATCGCTATCAGAAAGACGCGTGAGCGGGTCGTTGGACTAGAAACGTGCGTAGATCGACTTACTCTAGAAGATTCAAGGCTGCGCAGAGGACAACCCATTCCACACAGTCCTCGTTGCCTTCCCCTAGAGTCTGCCAGACGGCCTTCTCTTCTGGAGTCTTTCCGGAAATCGTAATGCGAGTTCCGCCACCATTGGGGCCAGGGGGGTTCTTCTGGATTTTGCCAAACTCGATGCGTTTAGGAGGGATATTGTGGCCAGCATAGGCAAAGTAAAACATGCTCCAGAAAACGGCGTTTGGATTAGGCTTGGAAATTTGGAAAAGTGGGAGGTCTGGAGAGTCGGGAGACGGAAGAGCGAGCTTGTAAATGGGGGAAATTACGCCGGTGTTGGTGATGGACCATTTAAGGTTGCGAGAGGCCTCGCAACGAACAACGCGAGAGGAGGTGCTGCCATGACCATGGCCAGGATCCGACGCGGATGCCTTGCCGGCAGGGTTATTGGGGCGGGGAGGGAAGAGCTTGGCAACGCAGAGGTCGCCCTGGGGAGAGGGCGTCAAGAGATAATTCTCGGTATTCTACGGGAGAGAAATGAGGGTGGGAACAGGAACAGGACTAAGCCTACGTACGAAATTTGTGTGGAGATAGGAATAGAGAATATTGGAGGGCTGACCTGGGAAAGAGTCAGCAACGTTGACGGAGAAAAAAAAAAAAAAAAAGAAAGGTTACCATGGGGTGTGACGATGAGAGTGGGAAGGTGGTTGGGTAGTGGGGGATGGGTCGGGGATGCGTAGACAGAGTAGATGGCAGCCATCGAGGGTAAAGGTAGGCAACAACTGAGCGCTGAACGGTGGTAAGCGGGCGCGGGCGGGTCACGCGTCACGAGACGAGGGATCTCTGTTCCCACGGGGTGACCCATCCATCGCATCCATTCCTTCCATCGATTTATTCGCCGTCAATCAACTCAACACACAAGTCAAGCCATGAAAAGCATCAAGAAGTCTTTGGTGACCCTTTCTTTCTCTCTTTCTCTTCTTTCTCTTACCTTTCTCCTCAGCTTCGCGGTAAAGATTCTAATTCCTCCAAAAACAAACCAAGTCAACAATCTTCAACCTCATCCGCCTCTTCCACTGTCCCTACATTACCCTCTCAGCCCTCCGCTTCCATCCAAGCCCCCTTCTCAATCATCCCCTCACACAATGGAAACAACCACCCTGTTCCTTCACAGCAACCCCCTCAATCTTCTCGCCCCTCCACTCAACCTGCAATCCCACAGGACCGTAGACTAGCTGTCGATAGGGCAACTCCCGCGCCGCCCATCGTTGTTGTCAGTCCAGACAACTCTGATCAGTCTTCACGGAATAGTGGCGGATATGGCTCCCCGGAGCGTCTATCTATTGGCCTTGAACCAGGAGGGTCTGCCACCCCCCCTCGAACTAGTCCCTTGAATCGTCTCCGGGGACCCAAGGATACCATCCCGATCGTCGGTAAGCCCCCGAGAAAACAGAGGAGCAGTCGTTTCGTTGTCACAGAGAAAGTAGAAATCGAACGGCTTCCTCCCTTTATGGGTTTGTTGTGTCGCTTTCGCACTTCCTCTGCAATCAGCTCATCATTGCCTCAGAGACCCCCCCAAGCGAGCGCCCCCAACTCTTCATAAAAAAGTTACACCAATGCCATGTCCTTTTTGACTTCAATGACGCTAGTTCCGAGCTCAAAGGAAAGCAAATCAAGGCCCAAACTTTACATGAAATGTTAGAGTATATTACCACCCAGCGTGGCGTTATTTCTGAAAACATATACCCCGAGGTTGTCAAAATGGTGCGCTCCGTTTTTTCTTCATTTAGTCTCACCGACTCAGTGCTCTTTCAAGTTTGCTACCAACCTATTCCGCTCCATACCCCCTCCTGTGAACCCCACAGGCGATGCGTTCGACCCAGAAGAAGACGAACCTGTGCTCGAACTTGCTTGGCCTCACTTAAAGATCGTCTATGAGTTCTTCCTTCGCTTTGTCGAGAGCCCGGATTTTAACACAAACCTGGCCAAACGCTACATTGACCAATCCTTTGTCTTGAATTTGCTCGAGCTTTTTGACTCGGAGGACCCTCGCGAGCGCGACTTTCTAAAGACGACCTTACACAGGATATACGGAAAGTTTCTCAATCTTCGCGCACCTATCCGGCGCTCTATCAACAACGTGTTCTATCACTTCATCTACGAAACCGAACGGCATAATGGTATCGCCGAACTCCTAGAAATTTTGGGATCCATTATCAATGGCTTTGCGCTGCCTCTAAAAGAGGAGCACAAAACTTTTTTGATGCGTGTACTCATTCCGCTGCACAAAGTCAAGAGCCTCTCAATGTATCACCCACAACTCGCATACTGCGTGGTCCAGTTCTTGGAGAAGGACGGTTCCCTCGCAGAAGAGGTCGTACTTGGGCTCCTCAAATATTGGCCAAAAGTAAACTCCCCCAAAGAAGTGATGTTCCTGAGCGAGGTGGAGGAAATTCTGGACGTGATCGATCCGGCCGAGTTTCAAAAGATTCAAGAGCCTCTGTTCCAACAGCTCGCACGGTGTATTAACAGTCAACACTTCCAAGTGGCTGAGCGCGCCTTGTATTACTGGAATAACGAATACATCGTGAACCTTATGAGTGATAACATGACAGTCATTCTGCCGATTGTGTTTCCCTCCCTTTACCAAAACTCAAAGTCGCATTGGAACCGGTAGGCATAGATCTTGTCGTAATTTCTCATTAGGCTGACTGAGCAACCCAGTACAATACACGGGATGGTGTATAATGCTCTCAAGCTCTTTATGGAACTCAATCCTGACCTCTTTGATGAGACAATGCAGCAGTATAAGCAGCGGAGAATCGAGTATGTCATATGCTAAATTTCTCCAAGGCCCACGTTTAATTCTACCCGTAGCGACCGGCAACATGCCATGGAGCGATACGAAAGCTGGAAAAAGATTCGGGAAAGGGCACTCCGGAACGCGAATGGCCACCTACCAGAGGGCTTTGCCGAAGACGAGCCGCAGCCTCCTCCGCCACCGTCGCCTGACGATGGTGACATTGTTGACTTGGCTATGGACCTAAATGCGGTATCGATCGATGGCGAAGTGCCCCATGAGCTGGATGAGAGCGGAATCGAGCGGGTACCGACTGCGGATCCTGGGCTTGATGTAAGTGGAAAGGTCTAGAAAACGATTGCCCATTCTGTGCACTAATGGGTTCGTGTAGCGACCCCTTCCCGAAGTGGGGACTAGCCTGGAACAGGGACCTCTGGGAGGCGGAGCTCACGTACGCAGGAGGAGTGTATTGCCAGGTAAGTTTATGAAACGGAAGTAGAATTGGAGTGAACTAATTGTGGAGAAGTGGACCCTACAGTGCTACGAGATTTGCAAGCGCATCGTAGCCTAGATGTCAATGACGGACTTGGGCCACGAGGAGGATAGACGAGGACGTTTGTATATACCGGAGCGGAGCGGAGTGTTGCCTGCCTGTGCCTGACTGTACACTATCAACTATCGCTACTCGCTACTCGCGCCTCCTTTACTTACTAAAGTGGAAAGCCGGCTTATCTAAGCGAGTGAAGTACGTTGTGGAACGTCAAAGAAGGCTCTGGAAAGATATCGAAAATAATGATGTATTCACTTATAAGAGCCTCCCAATCGCGACATCCTCCCTTGCTCATCCTTCTCATCCACCAACATCTACAATCATGACAAAGGCTGTTGGAATCGACCTTGGCACAACTTATTCGTGAGTACTCTTTCACCCGCATACATTCGTCCTTTCTTATTTATTTATTTATTTTATAGCTGCGTCGGTGTTTGGCAAAATGATCGCGTGGAGATCATTGCAAACGACCAGGGTAACCGCACCACCCCATCATATGTCTCTTTCTCAGAAAATGAGCGTCTGATTGGTGATGCTGCGAAGAATCAAGTCGCGATGAACCCTCACAACACGTACGTACACCTCGCCATTTTATCAGATATACCTCCCCTTATTCATTTATGTTAGTGTCTTCGACGCTAAGCGTCTCATTGGCCGCAAATACGATGACGCCGAGGTGCAGGCAGATCTCAAGCATTTCCCGTTCAAGTGTTTCAACAAAGGCGGGAAGCCTTATATGCGCGTACAATACCGTGGCGAGGATAAAGAATTCGTGAGTAGTAGATGCCTCTGGAAAGTAGATTTGTTGTTCTGATATTTTTGGATAGTCTCCTGAGGAGATCTCATCGATGGTCCTCTTGAAGATGAAGGAGACTGCAGAGTCTTACCTTGGTGGTACCGTCACAAACGCGGTCGTCACTGTCCCAGCCTATTTCAACGACTCGCAACGTCAGGCCACGAAAGATGCCGGCACAATTTCCGGTCTAAATGTTTTACGTATTATCAACGAGCCCACCGCTGCCGCTATTGCATATGGCCTCGACAAGAAAGTTTCGGGAGAGAGGAACGTTCTCATTTTTGATCTAGGTGGAGGGACTTTTGATGTGTCTCTCTTGACCATCGAGGAAGGCATCTTCGAAGTAAAGGCTACCGCCGGTGATACCCACCTGGGTGGTGAGGACTTCGACAACCGCCTTGTCAACCATTTTGTGCAAGAGTTCAAGCGCAAATTCAAGAAGGACTTGTCGTCGAATCCTCGTGCCCTACGTCGTCTCCGAACGGCGTGCGAACGCGCTAAGCGCACCCTCTCCTCCGCCACGAACACCACACTCGAGATCGATTCTCTGTACGAGGGCATTGATTTCTACACCTCCCTTACCCGCGCGCGCTTTGAGGAACTTTGCCAGGATCTCTTCCGTAGCACGTTGGAGCCCGTCGAGAAGGTTCTTCGTGATTCAAAGATTGACAAGGCCAGCGTACACGAGATCGTTCTTGTTGGTGGCTCTACACGTATTCCTCGTATTGTGAAGCTCGTCTCCGATTTCTTCGGCGGTAAGGAGCCCAACAAGAGCATCAACCCCGATGAGGCTGTTGCGTACGGTGCAGCTGTTCAGGCCGCCATCCTGTCTGGCGATACCTCTGAGAAGACACAGGATCTCCTTCTCCTTGATGTGGCTCCTCTATCTCTTGGGTGAGTTTCTTGTTGGGCTTATGCTTTGCTCTCTGACTGAGTCTATGTTATTTCAGTATCGAGACTGCTGGCGGTGTCATGACTGCCTTAATCAAGAGGAACACGACGGTTCCGACGAAGAAGTCTGAGATCTTCTCCACATACTCGGACAATCAGCCTGGTGTGCTCATTCAAGTCTACGAGGGTGAACGTGCGCGGACAAAAGACAACAACTTGCTTGGCAAGTTCGAGCTTTCCGGTATTCCACCAGCTCCTCGCGGTGTTCCTCAAGTAGAAGTTACTTTTGATATCGATGCAAATGGTATTCTGAACGTCTCGGCGGCTGACAAGACAACCGGTAAATCCAATCGTATCACAATCACAAATGACAAGGGCCGTCTGTCGAAGGAAGAGATTGAACGCATGGTTAACGACGCTGAGAAATACAAGGGTGAGTGATATCTCGAAGACTCCACCAGTTGTCCGTACGATTCTAACACATTGCTTTAGCTGAGGACGAGGCTGCGGCCGCTCGCATTTCTGCGAAGAACGGTCTGGAATCGTACGCGTACAACCTCCGCAACTCGTTGTCCGAAGAGAAGCTTGCTGGCAAATTCGATCCCGCTGACAAGAGTAAGCTGGAGAATGCTGTCAACGAGGCAATCTCTTGGCTCGATGCATCACAGGAGGCTTCCATTGAGGAATACAATGAGAAGCAAAAGGAGCTCGAAGCGATCGCCAATCCTATCATGCAGAAGTTGTATTCTCAGGGGGGTGCAGCAGGTGGTTTCCCCGGCGGCGGCTTCCCTGGCGGCGCTCCAGGTGGTGCACCAGGAGGCTTCCCCGGCGCTGGTGGCGAGGATGGCCCCAGTGTGGAGGAGGTTGACTAAAGGATTGTCTGTATGGGCATTATGGTCGCGTTGTATTCATCATCACTGGTTTGGACTCTTGCTATCACCAAAAGTAATCAGGCGTTTGATGTAAGGTAGTTCCTGCATATGTCTAGAATCTCATCACTTGCATTTTTTTCTACTCTGTCATCTGCAATGAAGTACTTCGTAGCGTTACAACCACAGAAAAGCTGAACGTTTAGTTACCAGATTGCGCGCTGTGACTCCATTGATTGATGAGACACGTGGGGCCTAGTTTATAACTTATATTTAATTCGAGAAACAATAAATTCCATGCAGTCTAATTTTGCCCTTGCCCTCGCCCCCCTCCCTTCTTATGCATATGTTAGTAGTACAAATAATATACCCTTCATCTTCATGAATGACCCAAGTTCGAAACCTCCATTCATTCTTATGAGCCTGCGTACAGCTATATAACAGATGATAGAGTACTGAAGTGTATGTAGCAGTCCAAAGCGGGGGGCACGGTCAATCGAACCCAGCCTCCTCCAACTCCTTCAAAAACAGACCCCAGAGGAAGAGTGACTGGGCGCTGTTCTCGTCATTAAGTACTGGGCTCCTTCCAAATTCCTCTTCAAATAGAGGAAGAACCCCAGCGAATAATCTCGTTCACTGGTAGTCGAGCGTCGGCTCCCGGCTCCTAAGCTAATCCGCCGTCACATTGTGCAGCGCCGCAAAGTCAGCTACTCACATGGCGAGTGGGTATGTTAGGATCAAGGTGCTCGGAACCACCCAGGATTCTGGATGAGGGCACCGAAACAGAAAGCAAGCAACCTGATGCCTGTTAAACTATAATATCACGAAAATCTGCAGAGCAAGTTGGGAGAGGGAAAAATACACGACGCCATCAATACACCGGGGCCGTCCTCGCCCAACCCATAGTTCGACCACCACGTTTTGAACTTGATCGCAACTTTGACTGCTTGGCCATAGTTGAAAGTGCGGATGGCCTGGCGCCGCTTGTAAGTCATAGGGACTCGATCCCTGCTGGTGATGTTCAGGCAAGGGAACAAGGTTGTCGAGACAAAATGGGTAAAATAATGTTCTCTCTGACCCGCAACCTTGACCTTCATTCTTCATTAATGGGAAACCAAACCAACCGATACCCTTGAAAATGAAAATCGGGGATAGGGGCAGCTCCTCCATTTCGACGGACGTGACGCGCTGACTGTAACATCCTTTGTGGGATCGTCGAATTTAAGAGTCGAGGATGTCCTAGGCATGTTGGGCAGGGATACAGATATACCTCGGAGAACTCCAGATCATAGCCACAGGGACCGTTATTCCAGTTCGTTCTCCATCCAATGCATGACGGACCACGGGTAGTTCAGCTCCTTCCGCGCCAGGGACCCCTTTCTCAGTCTTTTCGAAATGGATCAAAAGCAGCGGCAGTGCACGCGTCCCACCCCGCAGACTTTTTTTGCCATGCAAATTGATGTGCTGCTTATTCAAATATTCTTTCGGTACCTGTTGTTCAGTAAGCTACGAGGGGTGAAAGAAAGCGAAAGGCTGTACAGGTTTTCCTTCTCCGAAGCGATCAACCTGGGTACCAGTAACCTGTGGTTGTCTCGTTGGCTGCACAGCGACTGTGAACTCCCATACGCATTCATCACTCACCATTACAGTCTACGAAATTTTTGAAGACATATTTGACCAACTCCTTAGACAGACCAAGCTCCTCGAAAAACTTGAACGTCTCCTTGTTACCCTCGTTATTCGGGGATCGCACGCCGCTAACGTTGTAATAGTCATGTCTCCCGATTATTAGGGGGATCCAATGCGAATTGGTAAGTAAAAATCCGGCCCAAAGGCGGCTGCTCTGTTCGCCTCGAATATATTGTATGGCGCAATACAATGGTGTATGTACGGGCGGACGAGGTTCTGGTTCCTCCGTGGAAATACACGGTAAGTAGTGCTAAGCAGGAGACGAATCCAAGCGGGATGGATAGGTCCGTCGGAGCGGAATCATCGGCACCATCGGCGAGCTGCTCTGCAGGGAGGGCCTGGTGAAGAGCCGGGTTATCGTTTTTGAGCGTCGATTTTTCCGGAAGTTGAGCTCATGGAGCTTCTTGTAGACAAAGTACTGAGCGGCTTCTACGCGTGCGCTTGAACCGTCTTCCAAGCCCCTGATATGAGTACTTGGAAGAAATGCAGTTCCGGGATATATATATATGACAGAGCGTATGATACAATGTTGGCGTCTTGGGAAAGGAAAGGAGATATTATGAGTGCTTTGCTTCAGAGTTCGCCCACATATTACTGAAGTCGCCTCCACAGAAAGTTGAGTACTAATTCAGTCATCTCTCAAAGTTAGAGTCTCTCCGAGCTGGTCAAGACGAGGCACTGATTTAGGCTGTCGGTGGGACGCGTAACCACGGGCCGGCATGTCCGCCTGTGACAAGCCTGAGAGCCGAGAGACTCCAGTAAAATAGTGCAACCGCTCTCATCCTTGGCTGAATCAACTAGTTTCTCCTCATTGGCCCGCGTCCTTTCGAGGCATATTGGCCCCATCCATTAACAATAAGAAGAAATGAGTGTCGCATACACGCGTGGATACCATCGACATATTATTTCGATTCAGCTGAGATAAACCCAGAAAGTGAATGTACTAGTAGATATGCAGTATCGGTTGATATAGTACTACTCCCAAGGATGTGTTGTGCGGACTCCTGGCCTGTGCAGGCGCCAGTGCTGTGACCCGCTCACCTGTGCAATGTCAATTCCAACCTTATTGTCGTTCCCGTTCTGGCCCTCCCCGCGTTAGCTTGCGGGTAGCATTAGTATCCCCCCCCATTTTCATGACCGGGATCTCATTCCATTCTCATTGCCTACGAACTCTATCATACACGCTCATATTGCTACAGCCCTGAAGTTTCACAGCCCAAAGCGACGCGGTCAAGCGAACCCAGCCTTCTCCAACTCCTTCGAAAACAAACCCCTGATGAAGTGCGTCTCTGCTTTCCTGTCATTACTGAATACCAGGCTCCTTCCATGACCATACTCCTTCTCGAATATGGGAACGGAGAAGGGGAAGTCCCAACGAAGAATCTCATCCACCACTCGCTTCGCCGAGTCCAGGGCTCCAGCAACCCACGCATGGTGGTGACTGGCTACCTCACCGGCAAAGTGGAAGCGGCCATAACCGGCGGGTTGTACGACATCAGGGAAAAACGTGCTGAATTGCCCAGGCCCGAAGTGCGCAAAGGCACCAAAGGTATATGGGTTATGGTAGTACCAATCATATGCGTGGTAGTCGAGCGTCTGGCCTTGAAGATATTCCACTGTCACGCCGTGTAGCGCGGCAAGGTCACTGTAAATCTGTTCAAGTAGGACTTTCTCCGACGGCGGGGGATTACGGCTGGGATCAAGCTGTTTGGACCAGTCAGGATTCTGCACAAGGGCACCAAAACGGAAAGCATCTTGATGCCTGTTAAATGAGCAGCACAGGATTATGTAAATATACAGAATGAAAGGGTACATGCGCACCAATTGTATGATACCATCAGCACACCCGGGCCTTCCTCGCCCCGCCCATAGCTGGGATACACAACGACTCGGCTCTGCCTATCCGTATAACTAGAACCTCCGCGGTGATTCATACCATTCTGCTCCCACCAGCGCGTCTTAAACTTGATCGCAACTTTGACCGCTGGACCATAACCGAGGCTGCGGATGGCTTGGCGCTGCTTATAAGTCATAGGAACTCGACGGGTATCGATGGTGCCGAGGTTAGCAAATGAGGTGGTCGAAACAACGTGGGTGAAGTATTGTTCTCCCTTGCCCGCAACCTCGACCTTCATTAAGGGGAAAGGGCGAAGACGGGCCCAGCTAGACCAACTGTCGACGTGGGGGAAACAGTCGGGTAGGAGCTGACTGCTCATTTCAACGGACGTAACGCGGTGATTATAATCCGGCGGGGTCATCAGGTTGGCGAGCATTGCATCGACTAAGACCCTGCTGCCGCCTTCGAGGCACCACCAGTTGACGTCCTGCGTAGGATCATCGAAATCAAGAGAGTCAAGGATGTTCTGAAGGTCAAATTGAATAGGACTTCGGCCCGCTGTACAGAAATGTGCTCACTTCGGCGAAGGCCTGACTATAGTCACCTGTGCCACTGTTCCTGGTCTCCATCCAATGCACGACGGACAACGGATAGTTCGGTTTCTCTCGCGCCAGGTAGGATCTTGTTGAAGCCCAGTCATACTTCATAAGCTCTTCCCACCCTGTCTCGAAGTCGTCTATGAGAGCTTTTCGAAATGGGTCAAAGGCAGCGGCAGTGCATGCCTCCACCCCATAAACTTTGACGCCGCGCAAATCAGTGTATTCCTTGTTCACATATTCTTCTGGTACCTGCTGTCCGATGAGCTGCAAGGGAGGGAGAAAGCGAATGGTTGCTCACAAATATACCATCTCCAAAGTGATCGCCTCTGGTGCGGCTAATTTCCACGGTGGTCTTAACATCTGCACAATGGCTATGGACTCCCAAGATCATCTCGCGCATATTCAGCACTCACTGTTATAGTCCATGACATTTTCATCATTCGAAAAGACATATTTGATCATTTTGCTTGACAGATCAAGTTCCTTGAACAATTCGAACGTCTCCTTGTTCGCTTCGTTGTCCGGGAACCGCATGGCACCGACGTCATAATAGTCATGGTTCCCCTGGGGATTATCGGGAGGATCCGATGCGAATTGGTACGTAAAAATTCGCCCACCAGGGCGGTCACTCGCTTCAAAGATCTTGTACGGGATGCCCATGCATTGCAAAAGCATGGCAGTACGCAGGCCCGCAACGCCAGCGCCGATGATGGCAACGTTATACCACGGTGGAAGTATGGGCAGACGGGGTTCCCCCGTGGAAATGGGCTGGCGAGTCTTGTAGTCATTGAGAACCTGTTCCCAGGAGACAGTTCCGTGCTGAGTGTATGGAGGTAGCTGCGGGAGCTCATCGGCGCCAGAGTCAGATCCGGACGGCAAGGTTGAAGACACCTGCGGAGGCTCAGCAGCAACACGGGAAGGTTCATCAATACCGGGCCTAGGGAGGGCCTGTAGAAGGGTCAAGTCACCGATCGCGAGCGTCGCATCCTTGAATTCAAGCTCTTGGTGCTTCTTGTTGACAAAGTACTGTGCGACTTTGATGCGTGCGCTTGAACCGTCTTTCATGGGAGTATGTTTAAACGGGTACTGTAGTAGTGCTGATATATATGTATCAAGCAACCTCGTCCGACTTGACGAGACCCTTAGACAGACCTGATTCTCACATGATGGATTGCGATTGCGATACGGAATACGCCCGTCCACATTCCCTAACCTGTTGACCATGGTTTTACACGTGGTCAGGAGCGGGCGCACAACTTGAGAAGGGTTTCATAGGTCCAGGCCGATGCGAGGGCATCCTAAAAACGCCACTCGGGTGACTGGCTGCCTCTCCTGTACTGTCAGATGGCCAAGGAGCCCTGCAAAGAAAACTTGCCACTCGCCTGAATGAGTGAAGGTCAACTCTCCTCTGGTCAAAAATGAAGGGCTTTGCGAGATATCGTGATTGCAGGGAAGATTGTCGCCAGTATAAGCGCAAGCATTACATTACCGAACTCGCCTGAAGGTTGGGTAACGCTCATCACTAAACCTATTGCCTGTCCAGGCTTTCTCTTTGCGTATGAGATGAAACGGATATGCATTGTCCTGCCTTAGCAGAGGAAAAGCGTGTACTAGTAAGGTTCAAGCTCCACGTTATCAAACTATCGAACATAAAGTTGGGCTGACGGAGACTAGTGGTTTCGCGGCATAGACGCCAGAACCCAAAGCGGCTCAGATAAGCGGACAGCGGATATTGGCAAGTTGGCAAGTCAAAGTAAGGAAGTAAGGAGAGAGGGAGCCATCGGAGCCATCGTCGGTCATCGTCTCGTACTTGCACGTGACTGCCCAGCCCATCGCCAGTCTCGCTCGCATAACCCACTACGTCGTAGATGATGGCGTGCCTCGTTGGGCTCAGCACACGTGCAGTACAATGAACAAAGCAGATGACGTCCCAGACACTGCTTTGGGGAACGCATGCGAAAAACAAGAGGTAAGCGTGAGAAGGATGACGAACAACTCTACAGGTCAGCAAACGCCATCGCGTCAAACTCGACCTGACTAATTTTACCCTTCTTCAATTTTTTCGCAAGCTTTTCCTCTTCCGCCAATGATTCCCAATCGTTCTCGCCCACGGTTGAATCAGCCATCTTCTCTTCGTCATTAGTCCATGATCTTTTGAGACTTGTCTGCCTCTCCCCGACTTGTGTAGAAACCAACCATTCCTTCTTCCTTGACCGTTGCGTGCGTCTCTTCTCTTTTGCATCTTTCTTGGCAAGCTGCTTGCTCCAAGGGATACATTCTTTTTTGCGAGTAGACATCGAGTCACTGGATTGCCCGACCTGCGTGGCCGAGGATTTCATTCGCTTCGCCTCTTGAGCTTTGTCAGCGTACGAGTAAGTATCCCACTGAATTACCAACGATTAGAACTAGAGGCGAATGTCCCAGAGGATCTTACCTCAACATCGACATCGTGCCAATGTGATGTCTCTATCCCCTTCAATTCTGGCATTCGAGGAAGACGGAGAAGTCCGTAGCTCTGAGCAACGCCGACAAAGTCGAGACTTTTCAGTCGGAATATGTACGAAGCTTCGTGTTTACTATAAGAACGAATGAAAGAAACAAAAGCCTTCGTTGCCTATATTTTCGGTAATCAGACGAATTGTCTTGGAAAAGAGAAGAAAAGAAGGCTTAACCATATCGTGAAGGGCCCTGTCTTGCAGAACATATTTCCTTATCGTATTGAGATTAGTAGATACAGAAACAGTCTTGCCCACTGGCTCGTCGCTGGAGCTAGCCACCATGCCATACTCATTCAAGAGTTCATGACTCTTAACAGGTATTTGCCGAACGGCGAGGAAATCTTGAAACTGATGTCAGATCCCGTTATCATAGCGGAGATAAACAAGCGCATCACCAATATACTGATGTTCCTGGCCTGTCAGCAGAACCCAGGCGCGACCGTGTTTCCCAGCACGCGCCGTGCGGCCACATCGATGAGAAAATGCCTTGGCATCTGTGGGCGGGTCAAACTGCAGAACAGCATCCACGTCAGGAATATCTAATCCACGGGCGGCAACATCAGTAGCCAGGAGCAGTGACGGCGCTACTGCGGTGGAACTAGAACTTGCAAACGAATTCAATGTCCGCGTCCGCGCGGATGGAGGAAGATGACCGTGAAGTGAGAATAGCTGGACAGTTTCTGGCAAAAACAGTGCTAAAATCTGCGGTACTGAGTGCGAGAACACAGTGAGACGAAAAATAGGACACACACTTTATAGAAGTAGTCGACAGATGCACCAGTCGCGAAGTATAGGATGAAGCGTGTCGATTGGTGTTGTTGAGTCTCGCGCAGAATAATGCGAGTAAGTTGGATTAGCTTTTCGGAAGCATGGCACATGAGGCCAAATATCTTCAGACTGCGACATACGAACATGAGTCAAATAACAGCATATGGTACGGTGGGCGCACCCCGAGGGAATGCGGCGCTCATTCAGCACGTCTCCTTCGTCTGCAGTCAGACCATCGATGACATTAGATCGCTTGGATTGAACCTTGACGACGATACGAGCAGGATTGCGCAAACCAGCTCTAACAAGCTCCGACATCGCGTCTGCGTCTGTCATTGTTGCACTGAATAAACCGGTCCTCCTTTGCTTGGGCAGGTGAGCCAGAATCCTTGTCAGGGTTTGTTGAAAGCCTAGGTCAAGTAATCTGGGTAGTGACGTCCGCGAGTGAGCGATATTCTGGATACCACTGACGTGAGTACATTACCGATCTGCTTCGTCAAGGACGAGCACCTCTAGCTCTTTTGCGCTAACAGAAGATCTCCCTATACCGATTAAAAACTCCTCTACGCGGCCAGGAGTGCCAATCACGATGTCTGACCCGTGCTTGAGAAAACGTTGTACGTCGTGAGTAGGAGAAGAATGTGATGACGAAACGAGAAGTAGGGCGGGGGAAAGACCATGGGGGGATGGTGTTTGGGAAGGATCAGCA
This sequence comes from Lactifluus echinatus, assembly GCA_003315975.1. Lineage (NCBI taxonomy): Eukaryota > Fungi > Basidiomycota > Agaricomycetes > Russulales > Russulaceae > Lactifluus > Lactifluus echinatus. The sequence goes on along the minus strand of QFEA01000177.1, from coordinate 11,199 downwards.
TCTACGTCAGGAGGGGTACACGAGGGTTGAGACGTTAGAAAAGAGTTAAAAACGGAGTGAATCTGTGATGCTAGCTCCCTAAGCAATCTCGAATATTGAACGACTCTGGAAGGCGGAGTGGAAGATTACCTCGTTGGACTAATGACCAAGGCGCCGATCTCATTCGGCTTAAATTTATTCTCCCTCCTGATGATACGCTCGAGAATCGGTATCACAAACGCCAAAGTCTTTCCTGAACCTGTCACGGCCTCTACTACGACGTCCTTGTTTTGCATGAATAAGGGAATGGTAGATGCCTGGACAGGCGTCATCTGGGTATGGCCCATCGACCGAACCACGTCAAGACTAACCAGATGCATGTCAAGTGGGGCAGGGTAGATGGATCTGCAGACGACTTACACCGACTCACTCAATGGTACGGACAATGACGACCACGACCCAGCGAATGCGGGTGCAGCGGACATGGCAGGTGCGGGTTCGGGTGCGGATGCGGGTGTTCGGGTGTCGGTGTCGGTGTGTCAGTGTCGGTGGTCGCAGTGGCCGGGCCGGAGCGTCAAATGGCCATTTTCGGTTCCGGTTTCATCGTTCCTCGTTCGTTGCTCGTTGGTGGCTGCGAGACTGTATGGACCCCGACAGCGTGGACGCTCAAATACCTAACGGGTTCTCTTTGCATCGTCGAGGCCCTTCGTCACCTTCGTTTCCGACCTCTCTCAACCATATCCACATATCCGAGGCCTTATTGAAATCCGAAGACAACGGTGTGACCTTGGACTTCAGTCATAAGGGTTTGTCAGACGTGGGCGAATACGGTGCAGAACAACTCGCTACTATTGGGCGTGAGGATTTGATGGAAGATGAGAGTTCCGTGCTGAGGTGAGTCTCGTCTTTATCCGCATGGCGTGATGTCAACAATCTCTTATGCCCTTTGTCCGACTTCCAGAGTTACATTGGCTTCAAACCGTTTAGCCACATTACCCATGGCTTTCGCGTTACTATCTCGCCTTCGTTACCTTAACTTGAAAAACAACTGCCTTACCGTGTTTCCAGATGTCGTGAGCTCATTCACTATTCTCTTCGGAACTTATCGACCTACAATTGACACCGCATTTTATCAAGCTCACCGTTATGCCTTCCCTCGAAATTCTAGATATTGGCCGTAATAAGGTCAAGAGGCTACCCACACAACCTGGGTCCCTCGTTAATCTTCGGGTAGGAGTTCTGCGTTGTCATCCGGACTTACGTATTTACGTCTTTAACCTTTCAGGTGTTCTCGATTTACAAAAATAAAATCACCAGATTACCACCTTACTTGGTTAAGTTCACTCGCCTCTCCATACTTCGGGTAGAACAAAATCCTTGGGAATGGCCTCCCAAAAGCATCATGGAAGCACACTCTGCAACTAAGGACTTCATCAAGACATTTCAACATTGGGTTGAGGACAATGCTCCCTCAGAATATCGCAACCTATTTACTGATTCTACCTTGCGCGATGGGCCTGGGCCGGAGCCTCGGCGGTAAGTTCGTTCTGAGTATGACGCGACGTATACTCATCCCTCTTAGAACTGACTTGGCAACGTCTGGTCAAGAAAACGACTTCCTTAACAGGACAACTCTCCATGAGCGATCCATCTCAGGCTCGTCAATGACCTCAATGCACTCTGAGAACCTCGCGGTGCGACCGTCGGGTAGATTGTCTTCTCGTTCCGAACGGCCTTCTCCCCTATCTTTGGACCCTCCTTCTCTCAATGGTTTCACTGCGTCGCCATCTCTCTCACCGGACACATACTTACCAACTCCCGACGAATACATTGATTCATTCACCGATGATGATATGTTGAAACCCATTTCTGACACTCTTGCCCACGTCCGCAACGCATCTTATGCCGGATCTAGTAGAATTTCAGGGCGGCCAAATCTCCTTTCGAAGAAGAGCCTGCCGGATCTACGACGGACCAGGCCTCCGTCAAGCCAGGACAAACCTGCTAGATCACCTACAACCCCACTATGGAATGCTTTGACTGCCAACCGCTCTGTTGATCAGTTACTCCCTTCCCATCCTTCCCACCATGATTCTTCGAGCTGTTCCGATAATGTGCCTGTCAGCTCCCGTCAGGATCAGGGTTTTCTTCCCGGAGAACTTACCTCGTCTCCCACCTCCCCGACACGCCCGGCTCCGACAATGGACGGCGAACGGCATTCGTATTTCCGCCGCTTTTCCGTATTGCAGTCGTCCACCAGTTTCAAGGCCATCCCTGACTCTCTCCTTCGACTTGTGGACGCTGCCCGCGGAATCCTGTTTGCAGTGTCACAGATCTACCAAACACTTCAACACTACACCGTATATGCCATCGACGAGCGTCTGGCGTCTGTGTTGTTGAAAGTACTTGACCCTGCAAGCATTTATATAGCTCAGCTAATCCACGCGTTGGACCGATTTGATTCAATGAGCCGTCGTACACAACCATCGCCTTTGGTCTGTAGGAGTGTAGTTGAGAGCTGTAAGGATGCCTTGGTTATTTTTGGTAAAGCTGTCGGAGTGCTTGCCCTTCAGCTAAAAGTGTTGGCCACTCAGGACGATGTTCGGTACACAAGACAGATGTTGCTAGTACTTTACGGTGCCACCGCAGAGATTTCCAATGCATGGCAGTCAATGGTCCCGCATCTGGAGACCGTTGAACCCTTCCTCCGGGACCATCGGCCGCCACCTGCAACGAAGACGCGTCCAGGCGGCCAAAGTTTTACTCACCCCGCATCGCTGACAACCCCAACGACACCCGCCCTCATCCCTTTCCCTTCCCGATCAACTACTGTCCCTCCAGATAGCCCCGGGCCTACCGAACGAACTCATATCGCTCGGCGGCATGCGGGATCCTTCAGCTCTAAGGACGTTGAGATTGGGCGACACATGGCTTCTTCTGATGAATCTGCAGCCCTTCAAAAAGGCGTCGTGTTAGGAATCGCAGAGACACCTACCCCCCGCTTCGCTCGACGCCACCCTGGTTTACTGCCCTTATACAGTGGCCCATCTCCAGCGGCGACCGTTCAAAAAGGGTTTCTATCTCATGATTCTCATTCAAGGCAGGGATCTTCATCTTCTTTGATGGAGTCATCGACGGGCCCCTTGACTTCTGCCATGGGGCGGCTACCAGTAGAGATCCCCACTACACTTGACAGTCTAGTAGACAAACAGGCGATCGATGCCATGAGCAAGGCAATAGAAGCTGCACCGTCCGTGTGGACGATGATGGACAGCATCCTTGCGGAGATGCCGGAACAACGAGAAGACGTCAGGGAGACACTTGTCAAGGCCCAGAACGTGACAGAACATCTGAAAACTGACATCTCGCAGCTGCAGGACGGTACATATATCGACAGAAAATCCCTTCGCAACGATGCACACCTCTTCGTAAAGGTGAGCTCGACTGATGTATCTATATATCTAGGAAGCTTAATATCTTCGTCCCGCGTGTTTCAGCTTGTAGTTCATCTCTCAAACAACGTCAAGTCATATGTCGATTCCCATCCTTTATCCGCAACATTACGTGCCAACATGGTCACTCTCACTAACGCTACCGAAGAATTTGTCATTTTACTGCATGTCTCATCCTTTGCCCATCCGTCCACACCTCGATCGTACACCCCTCTAGTAAACGGCCTCGCCAGCAACAGCGCTGTGATTGGGGCCGCCACTGACGATCAACATCTTGGTACCAACCTCACGCGGTCGCGCAGCGCGCAGGCTGCTCCAACAAAACTTCTCGTGCCTCCTCCGTCTAGAGACGCGCCACACAGCGCATTACCACACCAGACATTTCGAATTCCAACCACTCCGCAATGATCTAAGACGACAGCTTGGAAAGTTAGCCTCGACATTATCTGAGAGTCGCCCCTCCTGTACAGCCCAATGTTAAATCAGCGACTACATTGGCATGCCTGCGACATATGCCTTTCTTCGCTCAGTCGTTTATCCTTGTTTACCTTCATCCTCTCCCGTCGAGCTCTCAGAAGCCTAGCGGTTTACTCCTGAATGTGGTTTCGTATTCGCGCGAAGGCGGTGGCACGGGTGAAGGGACGACACGCCATCCTAGCATGTAATATTCAAATGCAGAGCATGGAGTGGCAAGCAAGGAGCGAAGCATCATGAAAGTCGTGACGTATAACAAGCGGTATGTGAGGATGATAACACCTCAGTCAGTCAGCTATTTTGGCTTTCCATTTGCTCGTGGGGAAGGGGACAGGAGTCCACCCACTGGCGCGCCCGCGACGAGTTTGTCGATCTCGGCTCGAATCTCGTGCAAATTGCCCTTCAAAGTCTTTGCATCCTCAAACTTGCGGTGAGCTTTGGCTTCTTCGACGAAGGACTCCAGAAGGGCTTCTTGCTCGAGCAGGGGTTGAAGGGTGTGTGCGAGCTGCGAATCTGGATCGATGACTGGGTTCTCAATCGGTGTAGTTTGTGAAGATGGTGACTTGGAAGGCTTTGGGAGCGACTATTCCATTTCAGGTCGACAGGATACGCTGATTAGATTATACCCAGTACGCACCTGCAACGGGAACATATGTTTTTGCAAGAAAATATTAGCCCTGGTGTGCACAGCAGCCAGGACTCTGTCCTGAGAACTCGTGGGACCTGACGTGGGAAGACTTCGTATTCGCTTTGCCAGAGCGTCATACTGGGCAAAAGCGTCCAACAGTCGTTTTCTTGCTGCGGACGCCTCCGCAGTGGGACGAGCATCAGAACTAAAGTGATTAATTTTGTGGTCATAGGTAGAGATGAAGGACGACTCACTTGAGAGTCAGTAGGAGTTCTTGAAATTGAGGCAAAGCGTCTTCGATCTCTTTCTCCAAACTTATGAATGCACCGTACATTTTCGAGAACGTTGGTAATCTGCTTCTGTCCAGCAAATATTGCTTGCGTCTGGACAAGAGAAAATCAATAGACGTTGCCGCAAGACATGAACTGCCTCACAGTAACGTCGGGCGGCATTCGCGGCAAATCCTAACGCCTCTCAAGAACTTCTCCTCTGGGTTGATACCAGTTCTACTGGCACCATACCCAGCAGAGCTCAGAGTCCGGCGCCGGACACCGTAGTCAACGCCTTCGCTGACCTCTTCAATCTGGCCTGTCTTGGGATCAGCGACAAACAAGAGCGAACAAGTGACAGGTCGTTGCGGGTGTTTGACAGGCAGTGAACATATGATCTTGCCACACAGACGGCAATGATGCTTGCGGTTCGTTATAGGGTGGAAGGAAGCTCTGACGAATACACAGATAAGTCAGAGAGCGGTCTAAGAGGTCAAAGAGCAAAAAAAAAAACGTACGCGCATAGAGTACACTGAGAAACGTCAGCGTCACTCTGCCAAGGTGTAATATTCTGTTCCGCGGCTAGCCGAAAACATGGCAACGGTCTAAGCTTCGTCGACACTGAAGACGCAGAAAAGACAAACCTCGGATATCAGCCTTGCTTCCAGCTGTGACCTGACTCTGAACGACGCCTCGCCAAAGATCGCTTGGCCCAATATTTTTTATGTCCAGCTCCCATATTGACGACATCCTCTTCGCCTGCTTCGGGCGCACGGTTACTCGCCGGTCTGCATCATCTCCAAAATGAAGACCTATTAGTTTCTCGAGACGGCGTTCCAAGCGCGTTTGCTCTATACGCCCAATGTCGCGGCGAGACTGGCGAATCTCAAGGAACTCCTCTGTTCGAGGTCTATATACGCCGTTCGGCTGAAACCCTGGACGGTAAGGTACCGAAAACCGCACAGGGGTGCTGGTACGCGTCGATGATGGGGAGGGCGACGTAATGGGTGTGGCAGCTGCGGGAGTATGAGACGGCGACGATGACGATGACGGTGTCTTATGAATGGGTACTGGCGGTCCTACATGTACGTGACCATCTGTCACCTCGCTCGCCGTACGTCGATCAGATTGACTTGCATCGCTCTGAGGTTGTATACTTGTCGCTGCTGTAGCCGCCCTGCCCACTGGTACACCCTGGGAGCTTTCTACCTGAGATGAGCCACCAAGGGAGGTGACATTAGAGAGCTGGCTTTGAGGTCTAGATGGTTTGTTTGGATCGAAATGTCGCGATGTAAGGGAGGCTGCACGTGAAAAACCACCAGGACTTAGAGGAGAAGGAATCACAGGTGATGGTGTAGTGCGTGAGGGGACGTGCCGAAAAGTCGACGTCTTCCGAGGTCGGATAGGCGGGGGAACCGGAGACAGACTGGAGCTTGAGGTCGTCATGGGCACCGCGTCTGATACGATTACGAGAGATGAGGGAGAAGTCAGGGGTGATGAAGACACGGAAGGGGGTCGAGAGGACGAAGAGTAGGCACTCTCCCGTGCCGGTGACACGTCCTGCGTGAGGTTAGGCGACGCAGATATAGGCGCTGGTGTCGAGGGCAACGGAACTGAGGTCGAAGGTACCGTTATAAGGTGCAAGCCATTAGACGCAGTACTCTGGGAGTTTTCAGTATGCGAGTGCTGTGGAGGCTGCTGCGGCGCGGGGAGGGCGGAACCAGAGTCATGCACGGAAGACGGACGCGGCGGCGACGGACACGGTGACACGGATGGCCTGTTATTAGAGAAACTACGAGAGTGTCTCTTTGACTGTGGGACGGTGATTCAGTTTTGTGAGCAGGAAATAACAGGAAGACGGACTTTGTAGGCCTGGTAGGGAACGTACTGAGGCGTGCTCATCAGAGTTGTAGTCAAGCTTGTGCTCAACCATGTCCGCTACCTCTGGCATCGCCGTATCGCCAGAACTCGCCTCCGCATTTGCAAATGCCGTCTCTTCCAACAATGTTCGCTTCCTCAAGATCTCCATTCAGAACGGTTTGCATCACCTCCAATTATTCCATGCACAAGCTCACAGTTAACCTGGCAGAGGCACTTGTCATCGACGCGACCATCCCACCATCGTCAACACTTGAAAACGATCTGAATCGTCTCCAATCATTGCTGGATGATAATGTGCCAGCATATGTACTTGCTCGGCTAGATGACCCTCTCTCCGCATGGCTTGCCATCCACTATGTCCCCGATACTGCGAGGGTCAGGGACAAGGTACTCGTCAACGATATTACCGTATGGCATACACCTGATAGTCTATCAGATGCTTTACGCCTCGACGCGTAATGTCGTGACGAAAAACTTGGGTGCGACACTTTTCGTGGACACTATATTCGCCACCTCCAAGGCGGACTTGACTCCCGCGGGGTACGCTGCACACAAACGCGATCTCGCCGCACCCAAGCCAATGAGTGCCAGGGAGAAAGAGCTGGCTGACATCAAAGCGGCTGAGCGAGAAGCTGGCGGTGCACCTTACAACGTCAATGCGGCCAGGCAAAATCCTTTTGGAGCTGGTGTGGGCTTGAAGTGGTCGAGCGACGCAGAAGCCGCTGTGCGTAACCTTGCGGACGCTACTGAAGATCAATTAGTAACTATCGTAAGCCCTTGATTATCCTCTCGCTTTTTCCGGGCTTAAATGCATCACATCGCAGACCATAGATCCTTCTACGGAAACTCTGACGCTGGGAACGACGACCGCTATCACAGTAGATAAATTAGGGAGTAATATACCCTCATCTGACCCATGTGAGTACACTATATCATCCCCGACCATTTGTCACTGACACACTCTTCAGCATTCGCATTCTTTTCCTGGTCTGAGGCTGTCGTTGGGCAGCGTATTAGTAAGTCGTTCCTCTTTCACTTTCCCCAACTTTTGTCCCCACCTAACGTGGAACAGTTTTCATTTATTCTTGCCCCGGCACGTCGCCAGTGAAGCACCGAATGTTGTACTCGTCTGGCTCGTCCTCTGTGTACCAGACGGCAAAGTCTCTCCTCCCGCCCCTCTCGCTTGCACCACGTAAGGTGGAGACATCCGATCCTCATGAATTGTGTGCTTCCTTTTTACGCACGGAGCTTGGTCAAAGCCGTGAGTCGAGTCGCATTGGCACACCGGACAACATGGGACTACCGGGAGCAGCTTTTGCCAGGCCAAAGGCACAATATAAGAGGCGTTGAATACAGTATACTTCCGAATGTAAGGTAGTTGTAAAGTAGTTAGCCATAACCAATATCACGATCTCACCCTGTCATCCTGTTCGAAAGTCGGCCAGGCCCGACAATTCGTAGTTCCATGATCCGCCGGGTCTTGAGAACTTGGAAGTCGGCTGAAAGATTAGATGTTATAAATAAATACCACAACATTCAATTCATGGCACCTTCTCTATCAACTATGCTTTCCAGAATCTTGTTTTCTCAACCCAACACACGCGCAAGTTTTCCAGCCGTTCGCTTTGTCCGAATTCGAACATATACAGTTCCGGCGGATCTACTACAAGCCCCTGAGAAGAAGAAAGTATGGAACTCGGTTGATGAGGCTGTTGGCTCAGTCAAGTCCGGAGATGTGCTGCTCAGTGGAGGTAGGCCTTTGTTATCGGGACCAACGAGGTGCTAAAAATTACACAGGTTTTGGGCTCTGCGGGACACCCGGTGGGTTACTCCCGGTCGGAGTCGCGGTCACAGAACTGTTCCTAAAGTCGCAACAGACACCTTGATCGGCGCGCTAGCGGTAAGGGGGAATGTGCAGAATCTGACTGCGGTTTCCAACAATGCTGGCTCAGGACAATTGGGACTCGGTTCGTGCGAGCGACCCGATATATCTCGTCGTAGCTGAGAAAGTGTAGGGAAGCTACTCCATACGGGGCAGATTGACAAGATGATATCTTCATATATCGGAGGGTTCATATCACGCGTTTGCCGTTCCCGATTGGATCCGTGACGATTACTTTCTCTTTCTTTTAGGAACAAGTACTTCGAACAACTCTATCTTCAGGGAACGATCTCCTTGGAGCTCGTACCGCAGGGTACTCTCGCCGAACGTCTGCGCGCCCACGCCGCGGGGATACCGGCGTTTTTTACTCCTACCGGTGCTTCTACTGCAGTGGAGGACGGCGCGATACCCATCCGCTACCATGAGGGCGGTGTGTCCGGGGGTGTGAAGATCCCTGGGACTAAGAAGGAATTCCGTGAATTCAATGGACGAAGATACGTGCTCGAGCGCGCCATCGCAGGAGACGTCGCATTTGTGAGGGCATGGAAAGTGGACGAAGTGGGAAACACGGTGTTCAGGTTTGTTCTACTACAGAACCTGGCTATGATACACCTTTGATGATGCTCTCTGCAGGTATGCTGCGAACAATTTCAACACTGTCATGGCAAAGAACGCAAAACTAACCATCGTCGAGGCATGTAATGTCAACGATGTCATGGGCTTCTCCTGACGGACCTGCTCATGTCAGGCTGAGAACATCGTCCCCATCGGCTCTATTTCCCCAAACGCTATCCATCTGCCCGGCATATTCGTCGATCGGATTGTGCAAGCGACCACAGAAAAGCAAATAGATTTTCGGACTCTAGCTCAGCCTGGACTAGATAGCCGAGATGAAAGCAAACCTGCCGCTTTGGACATCCGTCATCGGATTGCGCGCCGCGCAGCCAAGGAGCTCAAGGACGGTTTCCACGTAAATCTGGGAATCGGCATGCCGACCCTAGTCACGGAACACCTTCCACCTGGTGTCAAGGTGTGGCTACAGAGCGAAAACGGGATTCTTGGCATGGGTCCTTATCCAATCCAGGAACAGCTCGACGCGTGCGGACACTTTCTTGAAACCGATTCCGCATGTGTTGAACTTGCCTACACAGCGACATTATCAACGCAGGAAAAGAAACTGTTACCTTGTTGCCTGGAGCATCGGTTTTCGGTATGCCGGTCAAGTGGTATTGGTATTGACTAATATGCTGATGCTCAACCGCGCAGATACAAGCGAGTCGTTTGCAATGATACGAGGTGGACACATTGATGTCGCCATTCTTGGGGTGAGTTCACAGCTATGCACATCAGTTTTCGGCGCTGCTGACTCGCATGGTATATGCAAGGCGATGCAAGTCTCGCAAGCGGGCGATATTGCGAACTTTATGATACCCGGAAAGCTCCTCAAGGGTGTGCTGTCATTTATGACTCATCAGGTTGTGTGCTCACAGATCAGTCTATCTATCTAGGTATGGGCGGCGCCATGGATCTGGTCTCAAACCCCGACAACACAAGAGTCATTGTTGTGATGGAGCATAGCGCGAAAGATGGTAGCCCGAAGATCCTGAAGCGGTGCACGCTGCCGTTGACCGGCGCTCGGGCTGTCAGCCAGATCATCACGGAGCTGGGCGCGTTTGACGTGAACCGCCAAAAGGGAGAGCTCACGTTGATTGATTTGGCGGATGGTGTTACTGTGGATGAAGTGAGGGCGAAGACGGGCTGCGAGTTCCATGTCAGAAGCCAGCTGGGTAGACTCTGATTTTCTCTGTATGTTGCGTGCATCGTGCTGTCATGGTTTGGCGGTGGGGATAGAGTGCATAAGCAATATCCATACGAGGCCGAGTCGGACTAATCCTCGAGACGAACAGTGCCGCATGTATTGCTATCATACTCTGCTGGTTCCTTGGGATGCTATCCATCTGCTCGGGCCATCCTCAGGAGGGAATATAGTATCCCGTTGCCAACGCTAGCGCTGTTTCCGAATCGGGGGGGGGGGTTCTCCATCCATATTCCATATTCTCTCGGAGCTTCACCCCTCTAGCCCTTTAGGTTCTAGACTCTTGTGGTTCCTCCGGAGATTTTATAAAGGCATGAGCCACTTGAAAGTTCCAACGCTCCTGTCTGCCAAACTTAAAGCCTTTTTCGTCAATCTAATGACGGCCAGGTGGGCACAGATCTGCACAAAAGGAGCGCCGCAGTGTCATGATGACATTTTGTTTGGCGGGGTATATGGCGCCATCAGTGTTCGCAAATCTGTTCGTCTTGAATCAACGTTGGGATGATTGCATACAGGCGCGTGTGTCTGATAGTCCAACCGTATTTTTTTCCGCTGGTGCACACATTACAATCAAAGCAGCTGCTGGTCTGTTTTGAGTTTTCTTACTTTTGGGGATATTGCCAACAGCGCAGCGCGATGTCGTGATGGCAAGGAACGCATGGATCGACGGTGTGTTTGGCACCGCGCTCATCGAGATTGTCAGACAGAGCGTCTCAACTCGTTTGAAGTCTAAAGGCCAAGGCCAAGGCCAAGTTGTTCATCATGGCTTCAATGGACGAAATGCAGGTAACCATGGGTTGTTGGCATGCCACCCGTGA
>QFEA01000164.1:24898-37068 GCA_003315975.1 Lactifluus echinatus | reverse complement strand
GCTACATCAACAGTGGGAGGAACTGGGGTTGTTTCCTTTGTGGTTGAGGACGTCCCGATTGGAATATCCATCTTTGCGTGTGAAAGAGAAACGTTCTCGGAGGGTGTGGAGGGGGCCGGAGGCGCATCCGGATCAGATATTTCGCGCAACGCTTGGAGCATCTGCTCGCGGACGCGAGTAGCGAGATCACCAACGTCTTCAGCCGTCAAGCCGGTTGTTTGAATAGGCGGAAGCACTGATGGATGATTGAAATGTGTTCAAAACTGGGACACGCTAGGGAGATGATGCCATCACACCTCTCACTTTAAAAGTACCAGGGGTGAAGAAGCCTTGGTGGTACATGTTCCAATAATTCTCTGCCACCACGGGGACAAGTGGGAGGCCTGCCTGGATAGCAAGGTGAAAGGCACCCTTCTTGAGTGGCCGTATATCATGGTACGGACGTGAGGTACGTGTCCCTTCTGGGAAAATCCAAAGCGAGGTATTACTCTTCTTTATGTCCTCTCCAGCAGCTTGAAGCGAACGTACAGCAACCGCATTGTTGCCGCGATCCACAAACACCGTGCCTCCGGCCACTAGAAATTGACTAAAGACTGGGATATATTTGAGTGACTTCTTGGCCATTATTCGGGTCCCCCTCGGAAACACACTGCCCGTATGATCAGAGCACGGAGAAGGTGGACGGGACACGCAACGTACCTTCCGAGATAATGAACGTCAAGCACACTCTGGTGATTTCCTATAAAAACACATGGGCGTATCTGAAGATGTTCTTCGCCTTCCACTACGATTCGTATCCCAGATAGTCTGCTGAAGAGAGTGTAGAAGGTACGGGCGACGATGTAGTTCACATCATATCGCCTGCCTAGGAGGGAGAGCGGAAATGCGGCGCAAAATCCCACGGAAGAGCAAAAGATGATGCTACATATATAGAGTGTGTTGCAGATGTAATATCTGGTGAGAGGAGATGACTGGGAGAGTCGGTGAATGAGATAGGAAGGAAGGCCCAGGTAGGCCAGGGACTTGATAGCGAACGAAATGAAGGACATGGTGATGCTGAACAGAGACGCTTTTGGGGACCGAGCTCGGCGAGTTTGTCCACTGCACTGCCTGCCGCCTGCCACTATCGGGCTCGGGGCTCAGTACCTTCCGTTTCCGGATTCCCCTTGTGACTTGCCCACCCCTCCAGTTTCTAAATGCGCAGAGCATCGAAAACCCCTTCGTATCTTCAACCCACCGCTTCAACTGCCCGGAGAGCGGCCAGCTCTACAGCATCCAAGCGGACGCGACATACCGCACCTCAATCGCGCGCTCCGCCGGAGTGTAAGCCAACCTCGGCGACGGCAAGTAGTCTACCGCCTCGAGGTGAACCCAAACCATCAACCGAGGTAGGACGATCCCTCTCATCTCCTACTTGCCATCTACCATCTCCCTTCAAGGCTACGACGCGCACCGCTCAAACAGTGCCAGTTGAGGATCGCACCACACCCACAGAACCGCCTGAAGATACCTTTCAAGTTGCAGCACAGGTGCAAGCATGGCTCTTTATGCAGTCCAATCTACAAAGGAGTCTGTCTGTTGTCCAAAAGGGTGTCCAGGTTTGTTGACCTATAGACATTGCGACCACATGTCCCCAACTTTCCCCAGGATAGCCACAATGCATTCGCAGAGGCTACTTCTAACAGCACTAGTCTCGGGGGTAGCACTACGCGGTGGGAAGTGGAGAACCTTGTTGCATTTCTTGATGGTCTTGCAAAAGTATGCCCTTTGTTGAACTTGGTATCATCCCCGTCAAATTTATGTGTTTATGCTACAGGCGGGCTCAGGTGCTCACTTGTCTACATTCATTCATAGATTTTTAGAGCATGAGGAGTCATGGTATAAACTGCAGTCTGAGGTGACACAGTTCGTCGCTCACCTGTCCCAAGCACCGACGGATTCGCCACTGGATGAGGGACAGGGTCTCAAAGGTAAATTATAACTTGCTCACCTGGTCATGCTGCCCTAATCTCGCTTTAGCTCGCCTGGATGAAGAGTCAACGAAAATCGCATCCCTTCTCACAGAAATCGAATCGTGGAACAATGAGCTCGACTATGCCCATCATACCTTGGCGCAGCTAAACCCCGTTCTCCGCGCAAGGTCTGACAATGTCTCGTTAGCGTCAGATGCAATAGATTGTTCTCTCGATAATATACGAGCCATATGTCGTCTAAGAGCATAAACCCTGTGAGCATCTAAGCCCCTAACCCTAGTATCGGGCTGTCAATGAGAGCAGAGCGCGAGTTTGAGTTTGAGATTTTCTCTCTGATTTGACCGAAGGTTGGTTTTGATAGATGGTTGCAGCCATCGGCGAACCTTTCTTACTATCTAAATATGACACCCCTCAACGAGATTCGCTGAAGCCACCGCCACGTCAAAACGTATATGTAACCCATGAACGGTCAAGCGGCTCAAAGGCCAAGGACGGCTTTGCTACAGTTACTGTGCACGGGGATGGCGTTCACGTCTTCAATGTAAAGTCCCTCCAGCTACCTAGCGTGCATACATAGAGAACTCCCAACTCCATTCAGATATCGGATCTGCACATAGCAGGGTCATATACGCTCGGACCATCCACAACGTTTGCAGGTCCCTCCGTTTCTCGCACCATAGTAGAGAATGGGACAAGAAACCGCAGGGTATATTCAACGATCGAACAGTCTTCTGGTGTGAGAAACGAGGACCATGGTCGAACCGTATGGATGTGGGATGAGGTACAAGCATCCGAGATCGGCGGGACAGCTCAGGAAAAGAGGTCGTCCATCGTAGTGCGTCCGACAAATGCCCTCCCTTTAAGATGTATTCTAATCTAGCTTGGTTTGAGGCTTCCCATAGAGTATCACGAATATATGCGGCGGAGGATCTCTCCGATCGCGTTATCTTACTTTCCCCAGACGGCGACGTAACAGTCATGGACGCCGACCTCGCTACACAGAAAATGGAATGGAAGTCGCATAACAATTCACCCTTATTAGCATCCTTCGTGTTTGTGAAAGCGTCTGCAACGTTCGCACCCGTACACCCGGTCACACCCTTGGGCACACTGGTCCTCCTCTTTTCTTCGAGGGGTGTCATTCATGTGTGTATATTATTAATCCATGACGACAAGATCACGACTGCTTTGAATGAATCAGTTCCAGTCGATGGAGTAGGTACCTTTTTTTTTTTTTTACGGAGGTTGGTTGATGTTATTTCAGACAGTTATCGAAGCGTCGTGCAGTTCTTCGGGTTATATCAGCTGTCTTCGTGGGTTCTACCTTCATTTTCTCATATGTGGTGTTAATACTTTCTTAGAAAGTGACGGTCAATGGACGTCATTCGAGTTTAGTTTGACATCTCCCGGGTCAGTGATACTACGACCGACCGCACCACCCCTGAGGCTTGTTGGTTTATCATTCATCGAGAATCCCTCCGAGGCTGCTCCTTTACATCATAATACAAGGACCCTGTCCATCCTCTCCCTGGGTTCCTCTCTTGTCCTTCTTTGCAGCGGCGTAACGCAATCACAGGACCTTGTTCTGCTACTCTGGGACCTTCGTTATTCAGTTGTCCTTGCGTCACACCACTTTCCTACTCCAGCCAACCTGTCAACATCAAAAGGCGTCTCTTTGGACCTTGTCCCTGCTCTAAATACTCTTACCTTGTTATTAGTCTCTTCAGGACTACCAGACAAATCCTCAAAATCATGTTCCGCAGTCTTTGTTGTCCCGGTAACGGCTCCAGAAACTTCTACAATTGCAGGCGCCATGGGCCGTGCGTCGAGTAGTGCTAGGTGGCTCGCCAAGCCCAACTCTCCATCCAACGACCAGACACCGACTGCGTCCTTTGAACCTAATCGTCGCGACCTACTCGACAAATTACGGTCGGCGATTCGGCGAAATCGACCTGATGCTGCTGATTCGGCATTCTTCGAGTGGCTTAAGAACCGTTCTGGTTCCGTCGCTACTATTGAATCACAGCTTGTATGTATATTCTCATATTTCGGGCTCCAAATATGTTAACACTTCATTATATCGAACAGGATAGCCCTTTATTTGGTCATGAATTCGTCAGAGAGATCTTAAATATCGCACTGCAATCCTCGTCGAAAGCAGCTTCCACGTTGTTCCCTGCCAAGACGGTCTACCATCTCTTACGAAATGGTGTGGTGTCCGTGGGTATGCTCTCACAAAGCCTCCTTGGATTCTTTGTGGAAAGAAAAGACTGGGTGAGTCAACTTTATACATAGTATGATATGAGTATATTTATCTCCCCACGATTAGCACGCCATCGAATTGACATTAAAGTATGTTCTCGATCTACCAGAAGCCGACCTAGTAAAGTTGCTTCGTTCGGTTCCGAAAAATGGCCGACCTTCCGATGCGCACGACATGCAAGTGGACACCATGTCGTCCAATGTGCCGCCATTTTCGTCAATATTGGCTGCTTGTATCTCATATCCCACGTCCGACGCAGCCCTACGCCTGGCGATAAGGGAACAATTGAATGACCCTGAAATCATCGTCTCAATCTTGATGATACTTGATGATTGGCTAGCGGAGCTTCCGTCATATGAAACAAATCTCACTCTCAATGCTAATGCAGCTGAGAGCGAATCATCGGCTATGGCTCCCGCAGAGCCCCGTCCCAGGGAGGCAGAGATACCCCCTCTCGACAAGGTCCGTCCGAAATCATTGTTGAACGCCTTTTATCGATCACGACTATAAACAGGTCTTGTCCTTTCTGAGAGCAATTCTCGATGCGACCTTCGTGGGGCTCCTCCCTCACACCCGGGCCCATCCGCTTCTTCGGCGCCTTTCTTCGTATCTCCGATCTGAGCTTGAGGTAATTGATGAACTTCAGTTGCTTCATGGACCACTGGAGCTTTTCGCCAAAGCGCAGGAAAACACGCTTTCCAAGAAACAGCGACCAACCGCGCAGCTGGAAGATTGGAGACGACGCAGGAAACTTGCGCACGAGCGGGCTGCCATGGGTGTAGGCCTATATCAGGTAGAGGAATTGGTAATATAAAATATTGTCCCAACATTTCACCTGTGCGACACTTGCATTTAATTTCATTCATTCCTCGAAATGTTGTAGTCGTATTCAATGCGCCGGCCGGAATGCAGACAATTGTAGCCCAATCCGTTTGGCGGATGGCGGATGGAACTAACGGAACTCGTGATTCGTGATTCGTGATTCGTGATATCATACATCCCGTCCAATCCGGGCTGTCTCTTATACAATTACAATACTCATGTGGAAACAATTTCATGCGCAGTGTCTACCGCCGTTTCTGAGCTGCCTCCTATTCGACGATTATTGTAAGTGTGTGAAAATGGAGATGGATGAGGACTCGCCATCGTCAAGATCTCGGATTCCAATTCCCGAAGTTGTGCTTCTAGTCGTTCACGCTGCTTTACGAGCATCTGTAGGCGACGGTTCGTCCCGCCGGGCGCAGACCGCGATTGTGGTCTTGATTGAGCCGTCTCGACCTGAGAAATCGCTCAGCAGCGAGACCACGATCGTACTGCGAAGGACACCCCACACCTTTGTTTGCAGGAGAACTTGTTTCTTTTGCAGTGCCTTCAGGCCCTTCTCAGCGCGTGATACCAACTCAGTGATCTGGGGCTCGATTTCATCGCTCAGGTCGGCCTTGTACTTCTCCACTGTACCCTCGTCTACGAGCAAAAATACCTGGGAGATTTAGATAAAATTGAGCAGAAACAGCTGATCATTGCCCCGCGCGCAAGTGTTGAACATACTCGCTGACTGTCCAAAATCCGCGTCATACGGGGAAGGTCAAACGTGCCGTTCCTCAATATCTGTTGCGCCTCGTGTGCCTAAGAAGAGAATAGAAAAGCAGATGAAGATGAGGTCCTTTGGTGGGGTGTTCTGAAACACCACTCTTTACCTCTTCGCAACAATCTTCCATGGCCAGGACACTCTCGAGGAGGTCGGGGCTGAATGTCGACGACTGAGGATCAGCACATTGCCATTCCGAGCCACTGGGAAAGATGGACTCTCGCGTCCTAGGTCGCACTGATAATCGGGACTGTCTCTGTGCGTAGTATGACATATTCTTCTCTCTCTGGTTGTTCTGAAACGCCCGCGTTGGCGCAGAAGCTCGGTGACCTTGACGGGTCAACGCGTCGGTGGCGTCGGCGCTAATTAATTCAAATCCCGACCACGCGGAAGGTATAAAAGCCCTGGCAATTTTGCTCAAGCTCTCTCTCAAGTGTTTGCTTGACCCTCCGAAACGTCAGCCTCGGGCGCAGAGGTTAGCTCCTTCTGGTGACGCTCCTTTCAGGTCGGTAAAGCGAGGTGGCCCTTTGTGGTTGCTCACGAGAAAGAGCTCGGTTGCTTTCAGCTCGCTCTCATCATTGTCTTGTGCCGGAGGATCCACCGCGAGGTGTTGATTCGCGTCATGAGACAGAGGGCTTGACGCTGAGCAGTCGTCCAGCGTTATATTCCTAGACTTGCCGTATCTTGTCACTATGTGGCCTTGACAGTTCAGTGAAACCATAACGCTGACACGTTCCTTACACTTTCGTATCGTTTTAGTTTCAGGTTGGACTATATTGTATGGTATGGCAAATATAAATAATCCCTTGGATTCATTAATAAACATTAACAATGTCAGGGGGTGTATTGAGATTGTCTACTCTTTTGGGTCCATTAATATGTACCCCGGTACTGCTGGGCTGAAGACGCGACTCCATCACTGACCGTGGTCACCTCCCTCTTCATCCGAGTCACCAACGTTAAAAATAGCTGTGGGCTCTGTTTCTGGAGCACGTTCTTTGCCCTTTCGTGAGCGGAACTTGCTGGTGTCTAACGAGTCTTCATCCTCCACTGAAGGCAGGTCTTGGGTCAATGGGATGTGTTCCTCGTTCCTTGTGATAGGTAAACCACGTAACCGCCGCCTGCGGATGCGGCACCAGACGACTGTACCAAGGGCAGCGAGTATTAGCACAAGGACAATCCCAGCTGAACCGGCGTTGTAATAGGCTATATTGCTGTTAGACTGACGCTCGTACCCAAGAGACTGGGTCGCACCTTCCCACATCGCCTTGTTTCGTTCAGGCGTCTTCGCCGTAGGGGGAGTGGGTAAGGTTGAGGCAGGCTTGCTCTCGATGAAAGCAGGTTTCACATCATTCCCCACACTGCTCGGTATACGTGCCGTTCCATCGGCGATGGCAGTGAAGTTCATGCCCATGAATCGCAACATCATGTCGTGCGTGGCGTGTAGTTGGTCATATCCGGCCATGTGTGATGCATTGAAAATCTGTGGCAGAACCACTAAGCGCCAGCCAACAAGGTCCTAATGGATGCTACCTTCACATATGTCAGATTGCGCGAGGAAACCCACGTTCCAGCGGGCGTGTCGCCAACGGTCCAAGTCTGAGTCTCCACTTCCTACAAAAGACAATCAATTCTGAAGTTTCCTCACACAAACTATCCCATACATACACCCAGCCCTGTGCCCCCGTTCCAGGTTAAAGACTGCATGAGGCTTTCTTGTCCCACGTAATTGCAAATCAGATCTTGGTCTCCCGCGAAGAGCAACACGGGAATTTTTTCTAGTACGCGTGGTAACACCGTGACTGAGGAATAGGAGTCAGCCAGATTGAGTGCATGAAAAATCTCTGATCTGCATTCAACCCAAGCCTCTGACTTGGCTTGTGCGTGGAGAGCTCTTATGACATCAGGTCGCTGTGGGTTGAGTGAGTATTCTATATCAGGTGTCGCGATAATGAACGTACTCGAAGATATGAGGTGATATTCTTAAGCTCGATTGGCCAGTTCATGCCGCACGCTGGATATTCGTCTTTCAGACGGACGTCGTAGACATTCAGACATAAGCCCGCGCTCTCGCTGTTAAAGCTGTTGGCACAGGTCAGGAGTGTATTGCACAAAGACGTACTCTGCACCACCGGGCTCGTTACCGACCGTATTCATGACCTCTTCGCATATGGGAAGGTGAATGGGTTCTCCTTCGATCTCATTCAGGGCAGCAATGCATCTGTCAGTACTGCTTTTCGCTTCTTCGTAGTGCTGGTAGAGAGAAACAAGTAAACTTGAGTCTATTGTCCCAGTGGCGGTAGCCTTACCCGACTGCCTGGTTCTACTAGACCATGCTTCACACCATAGTCGAGATATGAGGCGTATTGCCGCCTTGCGTCTATCCAGCCGTTCCCGATAGCGGATCCACGAAGCGGAACAGCGAGGCTAGAGTTCAAGACCGCCTCCGCTAAAACCTAGTTAGGTCTGCTATATATGCCCTCACATGTGGACCCACATAAATAAGGTATGAATTGCCCAGCAAAACTCTCGCCAGCTAGGTAGGTCTAAATAGTGCTGGTAAGCATTGATGTCAGAGTGGACTATACGGTGAACAAGACCCACGTCCATTGTTTGGTATTCTGGAAAGACAGAATAAAAATTACGCAGAAATTCTATGAACTGATCGCTGGCCTGGATATTGTGTCAGGAAGAGGCAGGAATGTACGCAAGATGATGCAAACCTCAATTAAATTAAGTACATAGCGATCTGTGCTCGCATACGAGAACCCAGTGCCGGCAGGTTGATCAACTAAATGCAGAGGGGTTGATACGCGCTGCACATATCGAAAGGCTAAGCACTCACCGTAAACCATGGTAGTGTACTCTTCCCAGCCGCCTTCTACTATTTTGAAATCACCCTTTCCGTCCGCACGCCAAGGCCCAACCTCCATCATGAGACCATCGAAGGACGAGCATCCGGGGCCTCCCTGTGTGGAATGCATGGAGGACTGTAAGCGCTTGGCGTTATGTGATGCTCACGTTGAACCAGAAAATTATTCGCTCCTTGTCGGCGCTCCGGCGTGCTTTAACGAGTACAAAGTATAGATGCGATGTGACGGTCGTATCGGGCAATCTTGCGGCAGCGGGATCTGCACTTAGATGGCCAGCATAGATGTGGAGTGGATGAAGTGGGTCTTGGTGAAGACCAGGTAGGGAGGGCACGTAGAAGGAGGCCGCAGAGGGGACTAGATCGATGGGGCGAGCATGTCAGACGTTTTCATTCAATGAGGTGCGAAAGACACGTACCATCGGTAGGGGCAGTCGATGCAAAGGGAAGGAAAAGGGAAGAAAGGGTAAAGCCAAATAACGTCCAGCACCGTAAGGAAAACATTATGTTATTGCTTAGATGAGAGGAGAAGGTTGCATAGGCCAAAAAAACGGTGCAGGAGACCGCGACGGTGGACGCGTAGTGTAAGGTGTGGTGCAGCAAACGTGATTGCCAGTAGATCGTGTAACGTGTATGCGCGACCGCCCCTCACATTGACCACCATCCAGCATTATGCGGTTGAACGTACTCGTGCTCGCTGCCCTTGCAGTCGCCCCACTCTCTAGCGCGCAGTATTTCTCTGCTGGTTGGACCCCCGGCCAGGCCGTCCCTACCGTCGACCCATCGCCTTCGTCTTCCCAACCGGAGACCACCTCTCCGCCTGCGCCAGCGAATGACGAGTCCCGCTTCGATTTGTCTTACTTTCTTTCAAATGGGCTCGTTGGCCAACTCTTCAATCGCTTGGGTATCAATATGACGGAACGCTTGGAAGCTGCCCAAGCCAGATTAGAAATATGGGACCAACGTATTCCCCTGATTACCGACGAGAACTATGACCAACTCATCGTAAATGAAGCGCTGACAGAAAAAGAGGAGAAAAACCGTGTGTGGATTCTCCTCGTGTAAGTTATCCAACGTACAGACACTGGTATTTCGGAGGTCATCGGTTGACGTGCTGTCGATGCCTAGCACGGGCTCATCCTCTCAGGGCTCTAGCCTATCCATATATGCAGATAAGCAGTTCGACGAGGCTTACGACACCACTCTGATTGAAAACGATCTGCCCCATGTTCGCTGGGGTCGCCTCGACTACATAAATGTGACGCATGTAACCACTAAATGGGCTATCTGGAAGTGCGTCGTCTCGTTCATAACACCCCCATTGATGCTGACTTCCGCGCAGCGTACCTGTCGTAGTCGCCGCGTCCGATAGAGGGAAGACCCTCCGATTTTGGCGCCCCACCCAGATACGACTAAGAGCTGATTTGTTCCGTGAATTCCTCAAGTCCGGAATGTGGGAGCACACCCCTCCATGGCAAACCAGCTTCGCTCCGGGTGGCGATAGGTGTGTATCTTCTGGCCGTTTTGCTTACCGAATCTGCGACGTAATGACATTGCAGGGAATTCGTGATGGAATGGCAAGCTATTATCATGACCAAGTGCTACAACATTATCCGCGTTGTTCCCCGATGGATACTTTATATCTTGACTGGTTTCATTGGCACCATCTTCATGAATTTCGCCCACCGTGGAGGGAAGCCGAAATCCACTAAAACTGCTCCTGCTCCCACCCCAAGCGCGGCGGAATCGACGGTCTCTGGCACAAGCACAATCGTTGCATCTTCGACTAGCTTTGCCACGCCACTGAAAGGAAAGGGGAAAAAAGGAAAGAAGTAGCAAATCCAGTGATCACTTGGCCAAACACAAAGTATCATCCGTATTATGGGTTGTTCACCACCACCTGTATATTACCAGTGTAGTCAGGGTCAGGGATGTTGTGTCTCAACAATATTTCAATTGATACTAACATTAAATGTGAGTAATTGAGAGAACAAGAATAAACGGGTGACAGTGGATGGAAGTAATATGTCTATTCCTTGAAGGGATAGTCGAACTTTGGTTGGTCCTTGCGACGCCAAAGCTTTCGCCTTATTGCGCGAATGTTAGAAGGAGAGATAGTCATCGCAGGGACGCTTACTTTTTCTTGGTGGGAACATGCTCCGCAAATACTTCCACACAATGCTCTTTTTTGAATTCACGAATGAATCGCGGGTCCCATAGTTCGCTAGCAACCCCAAGATCTTTGCAGCAACGCATTAGAGCATTGCTTTTGCACGCCTCGGTGGCTGTCGGGATCCCAGAGTGTTCGAAATACTCTTGCTCACCACGCGCGATGGCAACAAGTCTGCAAATCCCGGGTTCGTATGTCAGATGTCTCTGATACATGACATTGCTCACCGTCCAAGACAAACGAGGGCATACTCCCTGCTGACTATTTTTGGGCCCACGTTGGTTTCACTACGTGGGGCCAGGCCCCAACCACCCGGACCGAAAGCCTTGTTCAAGATTCTGCGGTACTTGATTTCCGGAAGATAAAGCATACCATCTTAAAGTTGATATTTTGATCAGCAAAAGAAAAAGCCATGACACCCTCCCAGGAGACGGACCAGGTTTTATTTCGATATCTAAAGGGTCGATCGCAGCCTGAAGTACTTCAGCCACCTCTGGGGAAAATGGTTGGGTTGATAACCCATGATAACTGCGTGACCAATCCATGGTGCTGGCTGTTGGAGGAGCATCAAGCAAGGGAGGGGGGCTCAACGCGCTGGACGACGGGATGCTCTCTGCGAGCATGTTGTGGATGATGTCACTCTGGGTAGCGACATCGGCTTCGATCTCGCTTGCGGTGGTCGGATAGCTGTCAACCATTTTGGAATTGCCTTTCTTCGCGTTGGTTGGGGTGGTACTAACTTGCGCTGCTGGCGTTACTTTGCTGGCCACAGAGGGTCGGGGAGCGGTGTACGACTTGCCTCCCGCTGTAACGTAGGCACGAATAGAGGGTACCACGTGAAGTGACGATCTGGCAGGCCTGAAGCCACCGAGAAAACGGAAGGCCATTTTCTCTCCCGTATCGTGTTAAGTTGTTAACAACGCGTCCGATGTCACAGTTCGCCGTGTTGACGGGCCGGGCCGGGCGCCGTGGCGGCCCTCGATAAGCGTACCTTATCCGCAACTTGGCTGGCGGAAAAGTAAGTAGAGCCCAGCGCTTGTCCTTCGCGAATTTGGGCATCAAAGCCGTGAATTTGAAGAATGTTCACCTACGGCATTGCGGAAGTCATCTCGGCAAAAGATGCCGCTACGAACAGAACGAACGGGCAAGGAATCACCAGCCCCAGATCCATCACCTATTCATTAACAAGTTAATTAACAAATTAAACATTCACGTGCCTTTCTACTAAAAAGGGCACTACCTGAAGCCAGCGGGAATGAGAAAGTTGCGGTCACGGAGGTAATAAATCCCAAGATAGAGAAGGCGAA
>QFEA01000164.1:0-24836 GCA_003315975.1 Lactifluus echinatus | reverse complement strand
GAGGTAATAATACCCAAGATAGAGAAGGCGAATGTAACTGTCTCTATAAGCTGTCCTGCGTCAGTTCCGAGTGACTACACACCCCAGAGCCAAGACACAGACACAGACAACTTCATGCGTTACAAACATGTCACAGATTCACGTGGATGAAAAGGTTGCACGTGAGTGAAGGAATGAAAATTTGCAAAAAATACTTTCGGTACCTGCTCCTATCATATTCGCCATCGGAAGTTGCCGTGTTGAAATTGGCAACAAATTCGGCTGCCGCGACTGTAATCCAAAATTCTTGCTAATAGCCAGAACTTCCTGTCCCTTGCGCCTGCAACCTTCTCGGGTGTAGCTACCAGTCCTGAACTTGAATGACCCCACCGCCGGGTTTTCAACAGACGGCCTGAGCGCCGACTTAAGTTACCTCACTTACGTTTCTGACGCCCAGGTTATACATAAGATTTCGCCGATTCCTCCTTCGGGTATGCGTTGGTTGCCAGTGGCGCCTGCTCTACGCCTTGGCAGTCACTTGGTTGGCACCTGACCGGTCTGGCCTCTTATCTTTTCACACGGCAACTCAATAGATCACCCTTTTAGATCCTTACAACCTGTCTTCACGATGGTTCGTTCCACGCAGGCTAATGTGGCGCAATTTCTGTATTTCGTTTACACTTCCGTCCTCCACTAAACCGGAAACACCTGAATCGGCGCGTTTCTGCCGGGGATTTCTGTGCCCCTTTATAGACTAGGACATCTGGCGCTTGTCGGCAGACGGATGTGTCTTCTTTGCCGAGGACCTTATCTGTGTATCTCCCACACTCCGGGGCACTTGAGAAAAAGGTGGTTCCGTGGCACTCTGTAACCTCTGTAACCTTCCATAAACACCTGTGCCTGATGTCGAAAGGTTGATACCAACGTGTGGGAAAGATATTCTCCACATCGCATTTAACCCAACACATTTACGATAATCAATTTTGCGCGTTTCCTACGCTTGCGCTCATAGCCTGCTTTCTCTGTCCCCTTATACATCATGGCCGCAGATGAAGAGAAGCCCTCCATCTCCAACGAGGTCGTCTTGGTACATGATCATGTTGATAAGAGAACAGACAATATCCGGCACACAGATGACGTTTTACTCGCAAAGCTTGGTTACAAGAGCGAGTTTAGGCGCGAGTTTTCTGTGAGTGTGGCCCTGAGGTGTGTAGTCACTCGGAACTGACGCAGGACAGCTTATAGAGACGGTGGCATTCGCCTTCTCTATCATGGGTATTATTGCCTCCGTGACCGCAACTTTCTCATTCCCGCTGGCTTCAGGTAGTGCCCTTTTTAGTAGAAAGGCACGTGGATGTTTAACTTGTTGACTTGAATAGGTGGTCACGTTGGAATGGTCTGGGGCTGGTTGATTCCTTGCCCGTTCGTTCTGTGCGTAGCGGCATCTCTTGCCGAGATGACTTCCGCAATGCCGTAAGTGAACATTCTTCAAATTCACGGCTTTGATGCCCAAATTCGCGAAGGACAAGCGCTGGGCTCTACTACTTTTCCGCCAAGTTGGCACCGCCAAAATACGCTCCTCTAGCGAGCTGGATCACTGGTTGGGCGAATGTGACAGGCCAAGTTGCTCTTGTCTGCTCTATTGACTACACCTGGTCAGTCTTATTCCCTCTCTGAATGGCCTCGTCTTCTAATCCGCTTCGCACAGTGCGCAAATGATCACCACTGCAATTACCATAAGCTCAGATGGAGCCACTGTACTCGGTTCCGGAGCGACATATGGGATCCTGGTGGCTATCTTAGTGTTTCATGGTGTCGTCTGCTCTGCTGCGACTCGTATCCTGGCAAGATTGAACCTATTTTACGTGATCGTCAATGGTGCGCTTCAGCCTTAAATGTTCATGGGATTGTCCTATTCAACGTTGTCCAGTTGGAACGACCATCGCAGCTATTGTTGTCTTGTTTGTCTCTTCAGGAGGACAGAGGGTCTCAGCGAATGTCGCGTTCACTGACTTTGAGAACAACACTGGATGGTCTAATAGTGAGCGTTGCTTGTCTTTTTTTTTTCATGATCTTACCATGAAAAGACGTTTGGGCTTTCTTCTTAGCCTTCACCTCAGCCATGTGGACACTGACAGGATGTGAGCTATTTTTGACTTACAACCTATTCATACAACTGACATCCACGACAGACGACTCGGCTGCACACGTTTCCGAAGAGGTTGCCGGAGCAGCCCGGGCAGCTCCCATCGCGATCATGGTTGGAGTAGGGGCGACACAGCTCTTTGGCTGGCTTATATACATCGCTGCTTCGTTTGCAACTGCATCCGTTCCAGATCTCCTCACCAGCACTCTCCCGCTCCCAATGGGACAGTTATTTTTCAATCTCCTCGGGAAGCATGGAATGCTTGCAATATGGAGTTGCATCATTGTCGTGCAGGTGAGGGACTCTCGTTTGTTAACCCAAGCATGGTTGGCTCAAGTCCAGGAGTTCGTCACCGGTGCAGCACAAGGCGTGGATGCCTCTCGCGTTGTCTTCGCATTTGCACGTGATAACGCACTACCTGGATCGCGATTGTGGAAGCAAGTGAATCCGTACACTCAGACTCCTGTGAACGCCGTTTGGCTTGTCATGTTTGGTGCGGCTATATGTGGCCTCCTGGGATTCAGTAATGCAGCCTTGACATCTTTGGCGGGGTAATGTTTTATCATCGGCTGGAGACATGTCTCATTCTAACCAAGAATAACAATATCTCCATAGCGCGTCTGTCATTGGTCTCTATACATCCTATGCCGCGCCCATCTTTCTCCGTATTACGTCAGGGCGCGATAAACTAGTCCCTGGGAAATTTTCCCTCGGAAGATGGTTCATTCCGGTTGGAGCAGTTGCTGTCGCGTGGGTATCCTTTATCGATGTCTTGCTGATGTTCCCGACCACACAACATGTAAATGCGAAGAATATGAGTGAGTTTCATGCTTATTTTCTTTTCTGCCACTTGCCATCATATAACTCTCGCTTTCTAGACTACGGAGTCCTCATTATCATGGCCGTGTTCATTTATGCTACCCTGTCATGGGCTGTTTCTGCACGGAAGTGGTTTAAAGGACCGGTCCCAAACTTGACTAGAGAGTCATCTTTAGAGGAGAAGGAAACTTGATTCAGGAAATGTAGTGAGAGTCGCACAGTCATTTAATAGTCAATTCTTCGAAAAAAACTCCCCGATACTTCAAATTTCTCCAAGGAGTAACTTCATCTTCATAACGTCGTCCCAGCTCTCATCAACCGTCCATTTAATTTGCTTATCTGCCTGCAATGTCAGTACATCTTTCAAGCCACGTTTGTTAGCGTGTCGATGTTCTAGTTCTTCAGTTACTCGGCCAATTGTATTGAGCAAGGCACGGGCTACCTCGACTTGAGGGGCGGTCAATTCGGGAATACAGAATGCCCATAGGGCTCTGTCCGTGCCGTATGTCACATAACCTACAGATTGGGAGATGTATCCATCAGGAACACGCCAAGCTACTTTCCAGGCTCACCGTTTGGCCTTGCCTGTTCTGGCGTCAATTTGATTGTATATCTGAGCACGGGATAACTCTCTTATAAGAGATCTCTATGTTAGGAGCCGAACTGGCAAATGTACCTGAGCTGTGCTGAGAATCACGCCGAATAACTTCTTGAATTCCTCGGGGTCGGCATCTTCGGGAGGGCTCCCATAAAGGTAAATCATGCCCGGCAATATCAACCGGGAAGTATCTTTGGAGATTGTCTCGGATGTCTTGTCTCTGCTTGATTGGATGGGCAATAGAGTAGAGATACCACCTCGGAAAGGCTCCCAATGACGACATTGTGTACCCCATGTTCGAGAAGTCCACGAGTAAGACCTCCGGTACGTTGCCAAATCATTGGATCCGGCGTATTTGATAGCCAGCCATCGTCTAAACATCCTCTGAATGTTCCAGGACTCCCGAACGTCTCGCTATCGATAATTTCAATGATAAATTGCCAGCTCGTCTTCGCAGAGTCGCGTAAGATGGCGGGTGTATCGGCGGCATCTGGATCTAATCCTAAGGCGTGGGATAGTGCGACGGATTGAGGACGTAGTTGTTCTGGTGCTTTGGGAGTCGTCCTAGAAATAGCTTGAGTCCCCATATCTCGAGACATATACTTACATGATCGCATTCGACTGCAAACCTGCGGATGTGAATGGCGCATTCGATCCAGATGGCAACCTCGACGAGTGATGCAATAATTGATGGATCGAGTGGGCACCTGGAAGTTACTACGTTCGACAGGTTCTGCGTTTGCTATGAAAACAGATATTTACCTGCTGCCTGCTGATAAACCACTGAGTTGAATATTCTTTGGGTCTCCTGTTAAAAAGCCATGTCGCAATGAGTGTTCGACGTGCCTCTTTCCTATTCGCCTCACCTCCGACTCGGAATGCACTGATGTTATCGCGGGCCCATTCTAAAGTCATCCATTGGTCTTTGAAGCCAAATTTTCCCTCAATCCCGGGCTTGTCACAAGCGAGGGAGCAGAACACGGAAAGACGATAACCGATATTCATCCAGACTTCGGACCGTTCGGTAGCTATGTGTTTGGCCTGCTTCCTAAGTTGTATGGGGATCCAAATTGGAGGAATCTGCGTCACATGCTCATGTATCAGGCGTATTTGGCCAAGGAAAGAAGCAGGACGAACCCCCCGTGGATATAAACGTTTACAGCAGCAAAGTTCGTTTGCACAGGGAATGACGGGGGGGCAGCGATATTCAGGAAGAGCCTAATTGTTGGGTGCATAAGAAGTCATACCATTAGCACCCAGCTTAATCGCCGTACGGGTTTCGGTTGGCCTTCCTAGACCGACTGTCTTCGAACTTCTGCCTGCCAAATTTAACCGGGGTTCATGAGTTACGAGATGACAGCCCAGGTCTATGTTTATACATACCATCTACTTGGCCGTCGCTTGTGGATTGTACTGCATCTGGTAGACTCGGAAGTAAAGGTAGATAAATAGAACGCTTTTGACTCACAAGAACTCTCTGAAATGTATTTCTGTCTTGATAACGAAACTCAGAAGGGAGGGCCACTGGATTCTGAAATCTCCCTGGAGGAAGGGCGTAGGGTATTTCTGAAGGTTCAATCCATATAAGTCGGACATAGGTGATCGTTGACGATACTGTAATACTTGCCGAGAAATACCACTGCACCGTTCCTTGATCTGCTACCAGTCACAGGACCAAAACGCGTATTGATCACTACTCTCTCGTGCGCCGGAGAAAGTTTATCGTGGAGATGGATCGAAGTCACCATGACGGTTAAGGTTCAGGATGGTCGGAGGAGCTTGGAAACTACTCATAGCACGGGTTACCTCGCCGAAATTCTTAAAGGCTTAAAACGCGTTCGCTGGGGAGGTTGTTGAAAGACGCATAAGTGACATTCTCCGATATGCATTTGACAAGCAAATCCGTGTAACTTGTATTGTCACGATATTGGCTCTTGGGTGCTCTGGCAGTAGGTTCTTGAGGAATTTGTAGTGAAGCCTGATAATGTCTATGATACAACTGGCAAACGCTCTGCTTTCATAGAGAAGCCAGGGAGGTAGGACTTCACAGTCCAGCCATATCACATCATATCATTTAAATCATTTCCGTTGCGACACGTGATCGCGATCTCGCTTATCCGTCATCCAAAGTCTCTGTGGCAGGACTGAACATCACCATATGCCTATATCGAGGCCAGCTAGCGCAGCCGGATACTATTCAGATGGCGCAGCACTGTCACGACCGCCGTCCAGTGCGTCTAAAAGAACACCACGTAATGCACCTTCGCGACCTGCAAGCCCCAACTCTCATCGGCCGTCTTCACGTGCAACAAGTCGGCCTCTTTCTAGTGCATCAACGAGACCAACTTCTCACACAGGGAACAGGGCACCTTCTAAGTTTCCTCAGCGCTTACCATCAAGACAGATGACGCGCATCATTTCCTTGGGCCAGACTCTAGTTTCTCAGGTCACCAGCTTACACCCCGGTAACCAACAGGATGACTTTCGCGCCATGGTAGACGTGGTTATGAGAAGCCTAGAATATAACACGAAAGCTGCACCCAGCTCCAGCATGAGCGACATTACCAAGCAACTACATGGGTTTGTTTCCAACCTCGCCCTTCTTCGGCACACTAACAACTGAAATGCAGTCGTACCGAAAGAGCAAGGATCAACTCGCAAGACCCGTGGGCTGATGCACTTGACCTTTCTTTCTTTTTGCTGAAGTCACAAGCCGAGAAAATAAATGACATAGACTCAGAAATCACTGTGATTATTTTCAACACTCACCAGGCGGCTCGCTGACCGTCGCATAGCTAGCACACCTACCGAATCATCTGGCGTTCTTGGTACTTAGTTTAAGTTCTGCGCGATTTAAGTGATCTGATTTATTCGCAAAGATATTTCTCTCAGTCCCTCCGACGCGATCGTCTATAGAGCATGCCGAAAACTATCTGGAGAGTATTAGAACTCCTCACAGTGACCCCATGTCGGTAGACTGGAAAACAATTTTGGAAGAAGAACCGTTCGAGGGGCAACATTGGGAAGGAGCGTATGGTCTCCCACCTGGCAGCACCGTAGAAGGGTGGGAAACGCGAAGTCTTGACAGCACCCCGCCATATTCTCCTTTGCCGGTTGATGGCTTCAGTGTTTTCTCCATCTCTCTTTCATCAGTAGACTCATCTCCAGCCGTCGAGCCCAACCCTTCATCGAATGAGCGTGCACATTCTGCCCATTTACCTACCCAGTCAACTTTCGGCCACAGGCAATTAATTGAAGATTTGCAACAGCGGCAGTATTGGAGGACAGAATGGCAGACTGATGTCTCGCCGGTGTTTTCATTTAGCGTCAAGGATGCGTCCTCAATTGGTAAACTACTGAGCTCCCGTGACTTAAAGTGTTTCGCTGATCTTTCCGTCCAGGGCCGTCATCTGATCGAATAATGAGTGAGCGGAATTCTCTGCATCCCAGTAACCCATACAAAATTGTTAGTCAACCATTTATTCATATTAGTATCTATACTTCATGAACCCACTTATAGAGATACATCCACGAGCACGATGCAGTGCGCGAGATTTTGATGGCATTTCAAGGATACAAGACTTCTTTCTTGAGATGGGCTCGGTCTGATGATGGAAGTTTTTCTTTTGAGGTATTTCTCATCATGAAATCTTATTCTTTTCTGTCTCGAATCATTTGCAGCCAACTCCAGACGCGCCACGGGTTGTCCACCTGACAAGAGCTGCTCAGCTATCTGTTACCCAATCATTCGCGCAAACTGCATCCACAGTCGAACACCTTCGAAGATTTGTTAACGACGTGTCGGCTAGAACGGCCAAGCTCAACTCTCATGTTATTACTCACTCCTTTCGCATAACCCGCACTGTGGAAGCATTCTCCGAAGCAGTGGAGATCCAAATTGGCCGATTCAATTCTTGGTGTGCAAGTCGGGAACGTGACATGGTCCTTGCCTTGGCTGGAAATGGGGCACCATTAATTGTCAGCTTTCTTCATTTGGAGAAGGCCGTCCGCGACTTGTTCTCGAGTACTTTCGACGCTCTTCTGGAGGTTCTTAAGAAAGTGATGGATATGGCAGCATCCCGTTTGCAGGACAAGAAAATGGAAGTATGGATGCTCCTCGATCTTCCAACGCGGTTCTCCTCTTTTACTATTTCCGCTCTTCTTCTGGATACGTTGCTCACAGCTGCGGACAGCAGCTCCTCAAATGGCGACACGGAAACTTCGAAAGCTCTGATGCATGTATTCGCAGCGTCAGTAGAGCCTACGTGGGCCATGATTGGCTTGTGGTTGAAAAATGGGATGTCCTCGCAGGAACTAACACTCGGGCAAGGGGCCGACAGCAACAACTCTTTAGATGATGAATTTTTTATTCAACACAATGGCTTGTCAATACTCGATCCGGACTTCTGGACTGAAGGCTTTACGATACGTGAGGCAGTCCCTGAGATATTTGCATCCAAAGGGGCACCCTTACTTCTGGATCTGACTGCCGGCCACGTCCTCCGTGCTGGGAAGGCTATCGGCCTTTTGCGTATCCTTGATCTACCACTGACAGTTAATGCGAAGCCTACACTTACATGGATGGCCGACTGGCCCACCTTCACGGCGCTGCTGCAAGGACACCATGCTGCGGCGTTAATCGAGACCTCCAAAGAGCACCTGTCCCGCTACGTACATGATACTATTTTGCCCCATTGTCAAATCCCTCAGAAAAGACTGGCACAAATAACTGCTGGTGAATGTGACCTTTGGTTGCATCTCACTGCTATCGAGGAGCTGTACTTAATGAGGAAAGGTGACGTCATGTCATACTTTTCAAACGTTCTCTTTTCCAAGGTCAGTCAGCGCCAGGATTCATAGCACAGATGTGCAAAGCTGATGTGCACATGTCTAGATGGATTCTCAACAAACCTGGAGTGATTTTCACTTCTTAAACAAAATATTTCGAGACACCCTGGAAGCATGCTCTACCGACTGTATCGAACCAACCTTAGTCCGTTTCTCGTATTCTGGATCGAGAGACAAGGCTTTGAGGCGGTCAATCGACACCTTAGATGACTTGGTGGTGGACTATGCTGCGCCATTTCCTCTCACGTACCTTTTCGGCTTGCACGTAACGGGCGTCTATCGCGCCGTTTTCGTCTTTCTCTTGCAGCTACGTCGCGCCAAGTATGTGCTTGAGAGTGCGCACGTCTGGGATATTGCGAATCGCCTCAAATCCAAAGGGTTTGTTACCAAGACTGTATTTGGTATGCGTAGCAAGTTGATCTGGTTTGTCAAGTATGGTCCCACATCACTTTTCTTTTCATCACGTGTTGACGACCTGTTTCTGAAGTACCCTACTTGGTTTTATAACGACCCATGTGAGTAAATACCAATTCTTATTATTCTTCATTCATCTAAACATTTTGATAGGTTATACATCGACAACTATTGATCTTTCATACATCGCTAAAGCTGGCTGAATCCCTTGATGAGATGATAAGCCTACATGAATCACAGTAAGCCACTTTGAGACGCTACTGAAATCGACTCTTTGACACAATCTGCAGTCTTCAAAGGCTGGAAAGCGAATGTCTGTTGCAGAGTGATGTCTGTTGCATTCTATTTTGATTATATATTACGCGTTTCTAACGTGCCAGCTAGACGGGCGCTTTACATCAAACCATCCTCACTATTCTTGATATGATTCTGCAATTTCGCGACACACTCATTGCGCATTCGGACCCGGGTGCCGAGACTTCACAGACATTGCGAAGGATCGGGTCGCAACTACATTGCAATCGGCGAGGAAAACAAACGAGAAAATATGCAGCGGAATTTTCGTTGTCATCAGCGGAAGCTGTTCAAACTTCTGACAGTGAATCCGACTTCGAGCTTGAGGAAGAGGAAGCCTCAAGGCAAGACACCAATCCACGACACCGTCGCATGCCATCGATACCGCGGGATTGTCGGCAACGGTCCCTGTCCGATGATATGCACCAGATGCAAGATGAGCTAGACCGTCTCGTGAGGTTCGTCCACAGAGAAGTCGAGGGTCTTGCAGGTAGCGCATTAGGGATAGCGTCCGCGTTCAGCGTTCTTGCATTCGCTTTGGAGGATTGGAGTAGGTAGGAGAGCTACCAGCATCTAGACAAGGCTTCCACACGACTTCAGTCAGGCTAAGAGTGGTATATAATAATGCAACGGGGTCCTCAAGCTATGTAATATATACGATGGACGTGTAGGTATAATCTACATTCGATACGGCTACAATAGGTGCTATGTCTAGTGCATTAACACGATCCAACTGATGTTGACGTGAGGAGATGGCGAGGGACAGAAGAACGCGATTACTGTCCAATTGTACTAATTCGCCAGCTCTCCACGAGAGAGACCGTGAATTCTGCGCCAGGAGGATCAGTACAAGGTAAAAGGGGTTGGGCGATCCGCAAGTCGGGGGAAAGCATTGGTATTAGCCAACACGACCATTTGCTTCTCGTGCGATAAATAGCCCCGCATGTAGCCCTTGTAAATCATATTCGCCACAAGGCATTCCGCCTCTTCAGACGAAACGTCCATGCCGAACACCCGCAGCGAGCCGTGGAACATCGTTATAGGGATCCGATTACTCTTTTCCGATACAACCCAGCTGAGATGGCGTCGTCAATGGCACTGATCAAAGAATGAGCTAGGCTGACATACACTCGTCGGAATAACCCTCTGATGCAAATTTCCCGAGCTTTCTCGAGTGTGAGCCAAATGTTCAGTTCAACGAGACGACGTTCGCACTTGTCCAGGGCTGTATCGAAGCCCTGTATATCCCCTCTTCGTATAGCTGAGATAAATGGGGCATAGAGTTCATCTAAGACGGGGAATCGTCCTAAAAGCTCCCTGGAAGGCAGATGGCCACGTAAGATACGCAAGGGGATTAGATATGTCAGTATGCGCCTGCGACACAACACGTGAGTTTGGGCTGTGTTTCCACCATGTGACACATACTCTTGATTGTTGCGGGCTTCCAAATGGCAGTTGTAGAATGCAAAAGTCAATTCTTGCTCCGACTGCTCCCAGTATTAATGAAGAGTGATGAATTGGAAGTTACAGCACATTACTTTTGTGTAGTCTTCGTTCAAGAAACTTAGCATGCCCAAGTAATATCTGTATGTCACCTGGCTGTAGGTCAGACCGCGCCCGACAGAAAGAAAATAAAACCCACTTGATGAGCTCTCGGGTATTCATGTAGTGAGGGGATATCTCTGTTTGCTTCTAAAGCTCTAAGGACGTTCTTCGAGAGTGAAATACGCCGAATCTTGAGAGCATCGTCATTATCGCATGTTTAAATCAGGCAGTAATAAGTTGGCTTGCCCGGAAGTAGCTTTTGAGAACTAGGCCAACAACGTAGTACACCCCCCACTTTCTTGACATTTGATAAGAGGACGTTCTAGGAACATTTACTTGTGAATGGATGCGTGGGCAGACACACAACGGTACACACCTGTCTGTTACACAATTTGAGAAAGCTTTGGATATAATTCTAGCGGCCTCCTCCATGCATTCACTCTTTTGGCTTAAATCTCGTGCCTGTACGTCCGCCTGCCGAAACATCAGCTTTGGGCTGCGACAATGTGAAAGACTCGGACATCGAAGGCTAGGTCGCGAAGGTCGCGAAGGGTGGCAAACAATGCGGGAAGAGTCCAACCACTGTTGTTGGTAAAGAACCGGAGAAACAAGCTAACAAGATGGTGCGTAAGACAGGCGTTTTTAAAGATATTGTACGCTGACTTTACTAGTTGCGTGTGCTCTTTAAACGCGTCAGTGTAGCGTTGCTTGGCGACGTGGGTGATGGCCAAGATGTATTGAATTGCTATCTCGTCCCATGGGCCTTCTATCGCGCCTTCGTATCGAGACAGCGATTGTCGCTGTGTGTAGATGTTGCGTTTCTGCGCGGCGGAACGAGAAAGAATCGACTTACAGTTGGATTACGAAATTCCTTCACAAGATCTTTTCCATGGGAGCTCACAGGACGAATTAGATAGGCCAAATCAAGGCCGTTCTCCTCGCGCAAGGCGGTGGCTATCAGAGTCAAGAATTGAGTGTAGGTTACAGGCATTTTGGAGAGCTGTGGCTGGCTGAGAGCTGAGTTATGGCGCTTCAACCCAGTCTTCGACCGCTCCTCATCGCTGGTAGTTCGGACGCACCCCACACTCTCGATATCTTCCGTCAGTCTCTCTCTCTCGTTTAGTTATCTCATTCTCATCGTAACAATAGTCGATTATGTCTGTCCTTTCAGGTGAACAACCTTCTCCTAACTGTATTTTTCGGTATTGAGCCCTGTCCAAATTGCGATCAGCCGAAAGCTTTCTACAGCTATCAACACCATCGTGTGCCCGCTGATCGGAAAAGGTGGTGGCTATGACGGCAAGGTCAAGATCATCTTCCGGAATCAAGTTCAACCCTGGCACGGTTGCTCGACCTTTACACACGAAGCTGGCCTTGCCGTGAGCTCGCCCGAATTCATCTCTAGTCAATCCATTCACTGATGAATGAACCATGTGTAGGTAGCTCGCGTCACACCGGAGAAATTTTGGCCCTTTTCTCTACTGGTAACCGTTGAGACGTCGTCGTCTTTTTTTATCCTCCTTGACGAGCCGTGAATAGCTCTTCGAAAGACAGGGGGAATTCTTTGACATCCCCACCTCCACTTTGTCTCCCTTGCAGATTCGCGACAAGCTGGCTGCATTGTACGCAGAGACAGGCGTCTCTGACGATAAGGTCGACGCATTCAGGGACCTCCTGAAACTTAAGAGCACCCCTAATGGGGGTGTCTCAGTCACAGATGACCTCAAGTATACTGGTAAGTTTGTTCCTCCGAGTTATCGCGTTATCCTGACGGTCTGGTGCCCAGTCAAGTTCTCCCGACAGAACGGGGTTCATGTCTCCCCCTCAGTGTTGTGGGACGGAATACTTGCCAACGAGGTCTCGAGCTCGTGGGGGGAAGTTGAGTGGGCGCAATTCTTGGCACAGAAGGTTACAGTGTAAAGAGGGTTGAAATTTCAAATAGGTTGGTTCGAAGAGGTAGCAAAGTATGCAAGATAGGAAAGACATTGATTGTTTGATATGCCCGAGCAGAAAATAACATAACAATGTTTGCGATCAAGGTCTCACGGCGGAGAAAGTAGGCTCTGGAGCGTTCTCCTAACCGATTGGGGGTCCACTGTTCCTTTGCTTGATTTCATGATCCGACCCAAGAGCTTGTTGATGACATTAGGTACTCCCTGACGCACCGCCTCCGCCTCTTCTGGCATGTCTTTTATGGTCCGCACACATAATTGCTCAATGTGATCATCTCCCTGCACAGCTAAGAGGCCAAGACTCTTCGCCAGTTCTGTCGGATCTTTAGAGGATGGGCGATCGAGCATATGTCGTAAAAGTAATTTTCCTGATGATCCTAAGTTTCTGTCAGAGCGCAAAGTCAAACATAAGATCGTAGATCGCCACTGTACCAGTTATGATCCCGTTCTCAACGATGTCGATTAGACCTCCCATCTGCCCCACCGACAAGGGATTTGCGTGGAACGCTTTTTTTCGCAGCGCCAATTGTCCCAAGAGCTCATGAACCATCCTTCACGTGCGGACGGATTGTGGGAGTGAGCTGCGCTGGAGATGAGAACTATTAACGATAGAATGGCGCACCAGTTCACTACAGTCTTCGGGTTGCGCCCTTTAGTTAACGCCTCAAAGTATGTGACAGCTCCAGGGCTCCGTTGACCATCAAATTTGACCTCATTCCCTGAATCGATTGCCATCAGAATATCAGCGCCTTGTGGCGTGAGGCCGTGAAAGATCAAGCGTTCCTTGATCTTGTCGACGAGTGCAGGCATCTCGTTTTGAACAGACGTGATGTACTCCTATTAACCGTCATCAAATAAGTGATACATGTCACAATGCGAGATTCCTCACCGGTGTTAAAAGTAAAGTGGGCAGATTAGGCTCAGGCATGTAGCGATAATCCGGAGCGTCCTCCTTGCTGCGTAGCGTGAAGGTTTCTCCGGTATCCTCATTAAAACCTCGCGTCTCTTGTGGCACTGATCCGTTGGTTTCTAAGATACCGATTTGCCGATAGACCTCTGAACCTGAAAAAGGGAGAAGATGAATCTTTCAAGAAATTTGGGATAAAATTAATTTAGATCACTAATTGCCGTTATCATGAAGCGGACACTATTGAGATTCTTAATTTCGCATCGTGCCCCGTGCGACTGACCTTGGCGATTGACGGACACATTCACATCACAGCGCAAAGATCCCTGATAAGATGAACATGCATCGTTGACATGCCATCAAGGGACACACTCACTTGCTCCATGTTTCCATCACTGGCGCCAACCGACCTGAGCACAGCCTGCAGGGTCCGAACGTATTCGCCGGCTTCCTCTGGTGACCTAAGTGGTGGTTTTAAGTGCACGCTGTCAGGTCACCGTTTCGATGCCTACCGTAGATCTGGCTTTGATACAATTTCCATGAGGCCGGTGCCCGCTCTGTTCAAATCTATAGACGAAATTCGGCGAGAGGATTCAAACGTTGATTTGCCAGTATCCTAATAATCTCAATATGAGTCCTGGTTCGTTATGAAGGTCAGAAGTTTGAAACTACCTGTTCGAGTTGTATCTGTTCGATGCGAACGGAAACGTTGCCTTGAGGAAGAAACACGGTCCCTCCACGTGCTATCGGGTCTATGACGTAGAGATAAGTGAGGGCTAATGGATAGGCCGACGGATTGATACCCACTATAGCGCTGGGTAATTTGGTATCCCGTGGGTAGGTCAGGATAGAAGTAGTGCTTCCTGTCGAAGGTTGATTGTGATTGAATATTTGATTGAAGGGCGATGGCCGCTCTGACGGCGAGTTTGACGCAAGCAGGGTTGAGACGCTAAGTATAGTCATGCTCAGCTTGGTTTATCCGAACCCTGGATGGGAAGTTTACAGGGAGAGTTCCTGGAAAAGCAGCATCGTAGGGGGACACATGGGAATTCGGCGTGCTCACGCTCGCGGGGTCAGGAGCCCAAGCACCTGCTGTGAGTAAGCGTTAGTGTGGCCAGCTGTTCAGAGCGACTCACGAGAGAACAGTTTCTCCCGTGATTTTATCTGTGCATGGGTTTCGATGCCTATGATAACTTGCCAGCCAGGCCATCGACTGTCTTGTCTGAATAAGGTGGAGGTGCTGCATAGCCTGCGAGGTGTCCGTAATGATGATGATGGAGCAAACATGGCCGCGAACCGCGAAACACGGCCATCACTGGCGAGCTGCCTCTGCCTCTGCCCTCTCCGATTCCCCCACTCGCTCTTATGGTCCGTATACCCCCTAATGATCCTTCACCGGCATATACCCCTCATGAACTACCCATTCCCAACCTGTATAAGCTATCAATTCGTTCCTTATCCCCATCAGCTGACATCCCCCACACCGTGTCGTGTAGAACGATGAATAGGCGACTCCCAGCATTGCCTCCTTGCTTTTTTTCTCGTTCCGTAGACGGGTATTCTCTCCCCCCAATCGTGCCGTTTCGCGTCAGACTAACCTTTTTTAGCGGTTCAGCGTCGGATGTGCACAAAATCGTCCATACGTACAACCTGGACATTGGTGGCGTAAACATCCGGCTCTTCATCACGTCCGTCTGGCTCGTTCCTGGATTCGTTGCCTTGTCTGATCTGATTTGTGTCATTAATTCGGTAGGATCGAACCTTTACGCGAGTTATCGCGCGAACACGTTTTCTTCCTTTCACTGAAAGCTGGCGCACTTGAACGACCCATCTGTGAACCTGCAACTCTCCAATTAAGCGTTGATCCACGAGACCTTAAATTCGTGGTGTTGTAAGTACCGGTTTGCTTGCAATGCGGATGCAACCTCGGTTTTGGCTCAGACCCAACAATTCCAAATAGTGCCTACCCACCTAGGGCATGTCTTCCTCAGGGGTGTTTATACTCGCTACGCGTTTGGCTCCGTGCTGGTGATATCGACCACCGACTGTTCTCGGAGGATGCCTTGTGGATAGGCAAGGACCCAGACTTTTACTCTATTCAAGACGCAGCTTACGCAAGGCTCCGCCACGCCACGTCGCACTTGCTCCTTTACAAAATGGCCATGGGAAGGGCACTCGTAGATTTCACCATTAGGTATGGCTGGCTTGTTCTCCTTTACCCCATCCTGCAAAGTAATTTGAGTTTTTTTTTCCCTAGGTGGCGACACCTGTTCGGGCAGGTTTACAACCTGAGTCTCGAATACGATGGCTGTGGGGTTGGCAGCACACTTTTCAGTGATTTCGTAGTCAGTTTGGACTGCCCCCCTGAGCTGTTGGACTTTGTTATCTAGTACGAGTTCGATGAGCCCAGATCTATATTATCTCCATAACTGATTTGTTTTCCCAGTACCATCCCGGTCGCCTCCAATCCTCGAGGGGCCACCCACCGCATTCGCCTGTGGCTTCGCGTGCCTGCTCAAGCAGAGAAGAATGTGCCAGAGCCAGCAGAAAATCTGCTATCGACTAGATTCATCTATCAACGCATTTGGAGCACAGACAGTTTCAAGATTGGGAATTGCTTGGATTTTACTGCTCTGGGTCCCAAATTAGTTATGGGTGTTCCCCATACAGATAGCCCAAGGAGTTCATGTAGTCCTAGCGAGCGGTTATTTTACCGCGGAGATGGATTGACTCGTGTCAAGCAGCCCAGCTATGGTGAACCCATTGATTCCTCCAAGGACGTTCTCTGAGACAGAATTATGATGCTCTCTACCCCTTCATCTCTATGCCTCGTTTTTATGCTTCATTTTTATGCACGAACAATACACATGAACTATCATGATGTTCATATTATTTATAAAATCCGTACGAATAGGAGTACATGTATGATTTGTGATACAGAAAGTACATGGTAGATACTCCACGCCCGTGAAAGGAAAGCTTGCAAAGAAACAGCGGAAGTACAAGCCAGAGCAAGGAGAATCGGTACCGTTGGGCCTTTCGGTTGGACCACAATCTTGGCAAGGGTCAGATGTAGCCCCTAGAGGTGGAATTTAATAAATCCAAGTTAATACTGAACCAGAAGCAAGAAGACTCGTTGACCGGTACGTGGAGCACGGTCCAGGATGCCTTTCTAAAACAGACCACAAGGCCGCCGAGGAAGCGTGTTACTTTTAACTATGCGGCCCTTGTGCTGGTTGGAATAGCAACGCTCTCGCTGAAAGGAAGTTGCGGGGACTTGACGTTGACAGTATCATTGATATCCACAGAACATATCGATGCAGGAGCTGCTGTGGCGACGACAACGGCTTGAGGCGCTCGAGGGGC
The DNA here is from genome assembly GCA_003315975.1 of Lactifluus echinatus. NCBI lineage: Eukaryota > Fungi > Basidiomycota > Agaricomycetes > Russulales > Russulaceae > Lactifluus > Lactifluus echinatus. Next base: position 7,968 of record QFEA01000164.1, on the reverse strand, counting down.
TGTTGAAACCCCATTCTCAGCGGGTTTCATGACCTGCGTACCTGGCGCTGGCGAGTCTGAGGCTAGATTATAAGATGGCCTTCAAATTCACATTAAAAAAAGGGATTAGATCGCGTCGAATTTCCGATGTACGGCGTACCGTGGCTTCTTCGTAACAGGGAGGTCCGATGATACATTGTTGGTCTTCTCTGTTGGCTGAGTGAAGGGATGGCCCCATCGAATGAGAAGAGTGGTAATCGATCCCCCACATATAACGCACCTTCGCTTGTTTCGGCCTCTTCTTGATAACTGGTTTGGGTTGACGCTCTCCGGGATCAAACACGTTGTCAGGAAGGGCTGAGCTGCACTAGCAGTGAATCCCAAGCCAAGACAGTGGTGCTCCACCTACCTTTTTATGTGTCGCACGAAGACGCCCATTTTGACGTCATCAAATTTATCCCAGCTCTTAACCATCTTAGTGAACTCAGTAGTCGGCCAAGAGATATCAAGTTTCCGAGGACCCGTTGAGCCGGCTTTGTTCAATAGAAAGAGGAACCATGAGCATCAGATTTGGTTCAAGTACTTGCTAATCCACGCACGTTGCTTGGCTTCGATTCCGAGCCCGACGTAGAAGGTCGTCGAATATACTGGCCGTGCACCCTCTATGCCTTCGATGTCCTCAGCTTTCCGCTTTGCGATGGCCTCTGTCCATTCACCCCGAGCAACAAGGCGGACCTCCTCGTCTGACACACAGTATGCTACTTGCTCAAAACCCTTGACAAATGGATGGGCAAGAGTCAGGGAATCGACAAGTTCAAGCTTCATGACCAATTGCCGTAGTCGAGACTCAACAGTTCCAGCCCTAACAGTTACGAGGTGAAAAGGATATGCAGAGAATTGAAAAAGTAACGATAAATACCACTTGATTTGGAGCTCATGCTCGCCGGTTGATGCAATGATTTGGAGATAATACCGGTATTTATGGAAAAAATCGTGTTTCGCGAAAAGCTCAGACCATTCCGCCGTTCCTACGATAACCTTGTCCACGATGTCTGCTCCTATAATGAAGTATCAATGCTGTCACATCCATGTTTAAAGGATTCCAGCCAAGCCTTTTTTGAATTCCTCCGTCATAACCATTTGCGTCGAGGTAGTAACATTGTGGGTGGCACACATGGCAGGATATGCGGGTGTGATGATAGGCATTCGATGTGCTCGATCGCCAGGGTACAACTGAGAAACCAGTGAGAATGAAAGAACTTCATCAATTCGAAATATAGTACCCTTGGGTTCCACACTCGGACCTGCAAGGGCCCGTCTTCGATTTGCTTAAGAAGTACGGGTTGTGGCCATGCCCTGATGGCGGTGAGGTAAGATTTCCGAACGTTAAACGTTAAGAAACTGGTGCACACCATTGATACATGATGATAAAAAATCGACTGACGATAGCGCCTGCGACAGCATTGGGATACAACTGACATATGCGAGCAACGAGCATAGACCAGGCTACACCACCAAGAAATCCGTTCACATTGGAGTAGATCGCTCGTCCTGTGATGTAAAACATGAGGTGAAAAAGGAGCACACGTTGGAGGTTCGTACGAGAAGCCCATAACTTGATGCATCGTAAAGCGTCGCGAAAGACATTGACGTTGGGGACGAGCCGGAGTATCTGGTCTGTAACGCGAGAACCTTGAAACACGTCAACGAGCTATGTCATAACTGGAGAGTAAGGGGAACGTGTACGATACCTCCTAAACTTCGAATACATCTGTCGTCCAGATTACGAAGTAGATTGTCGTCCTGCAAGGTTAGGTCGTCTGGTATTGACGAAAGCGCGAGACGAGCCATCAGAAAATCGATTGGGATCCCTGAAATCTTCAACTTGATGATAGGAACGTAGGCATCAGGAACTCCCTGAGTGGATACGCTTTAGCCACGACGCACACAAGAAAACCCGAATGACCTACAGAAACCTCTGTCACACCTTCCGTGTTTCGGAGCATACCTTCGAAAACGTCGAAGAAATCGTCTCGAGAGACGTGCTTCGGGACGACACACAGTGTGTCGATGTCACTTCCGGGGCCGTGTACACCCAGACGGTACGACCCGAAAGTGAAAATTTTCCCCCCTGCTGCTTCCGCTGCCGCTTCTGAGAGACCGCGGGCCAGCGATACGGTTTTGACGAATGACTTGACAAGGGCTGCGAGACGGCCGAGAACGATTTCTCTAGCAGGAAGTGATGTTAGTAAATGCGCTCGTTATTCGAATTGTTGTATATACGCTCAGGTTGTAGTCGATAAAACAGAAATAAAAAAGTCAAGATGTGAGAATCCAGTGGAAAAAAATATGGTGACAACGGACGCAAAGTGTTTGCTCGGCGTGAAGTGTACGTACCGTGTCCTGGCTTCATCCTCGCTCTCCATCGTGTTTTGTCGGCGTAGTTCTTCCATAAGAGTAGCAGTCACCTCTTTTTCTCTTTCGCTCGATTCACTGGTTGAAATGGGAGGGGTGACACCGAGAAATCTGAGGCAAAACTAGTGCTTATGATATGGTCCCGGTCAATGCAAGGCAAGACTTACCCCTGGCCGTTATCCATCCGTGTATAGTCTATGTGGATGATAAGTAAAACAACGAATGAGCCCTCCGACTGAGCTGTTAACCGTTCACCTGTGAGGGAACCGGATGAGAAGTTGCAGACAATTTCGGCAGGGCGGTGCACGGATTGCAGCTTATGTCATCAACTAGGAAGACGGCCGATGGCTCCTTTAGGCATATGCATATAGCAGTAGTACGGGCTACATTAAAAAAAAAAAATATTGATAAATATCCAACACCGAGTAGGTCCAAGTCCTAGCTAGCCCGATACCGATACATGAGTCTGGAGAAAGACCATGGCGGCCGACAAAGTTGAGGGGCCACAGCTATACTATGGACTACCATGAAATAAAAAGTAACAAGAGACAGTAAATATTGATCATGGCTAACACGGGCCTTCTCAGCTCTTCACATAGCCAGTACGGTCCTTAGCCTTCGAAAGCGGATTCACGACCTGGCGGTTTAGCGCCCACCTTCGGACGAGGAGTGTCGCTGCGATAATAGCAATGACACAGACAGTGATGCCAAGTGCCAAACCTGCTTTAGCACCTGCCGAACCGTGTCTTCCGGAACTTTGGGCAGACGACGGTGAGGACGCGGAGGCGGATGAAGACGTGGGAAGGGGTGGAGTAAAGTTGCTTGGGATAGGGTTGCCACCGTATGGCCAGTAGTCGCCGCCTTGTGGAGGCAGGACACATGTCAAACCCTTGGCATCTTGTACAGATTGGAACCCAGATTGGATATTGCTTGAAGTCACATTCACTGAGTCGGTGATAAAGGGAGCACTTGTCGGTGTCGGGTCGGAAGCGGTACAATTTGGTCCCCGAGAGCCGATGAAGGATGTGTTGCCAAACAGAGTGTTACCTTGAACAGTGAAGTTACGAGCGGATGTGATGGCGATGCCGTAACCAAATGCACCATTGAGCATGTTGTCCCGGACGGTGCCCGAAAAGCTAACATTGGCACCAAAAAAGTCGCCGAACCATGCCTGGGGCCCAATGGCTATACCAATTCTATGCAGCCTGTTAGAATTAATCACAGGCTTGTTGGGATAACGGACTTGATTATAACATCATTCACATTCTCGCCATCTGACTGAGTGGCGACCTTGGAGTCTGTGGCCAAGCCCCCGATGACGGTATTGTTCTGGACGACAGTACCGGTATAATCACCACCCCACGGCGTCACATCAACCATATTAATGCCACCAAGTAAGGTTTTCTGGGAAGATTATCAGTCAGCCGTGAAGAGGAATGGGCAAGTAATAAAGCTCACATTTACAACCCAGATAGTGTTGTTCTCCACGAGCGAACCGGGAGAACCGAATAGAACGATGCCACCGTCCGTCGGATTGTTAACCAAGTTGTTGCGGATGATGGCAGAACGACAGCTGATACTGATACCATCGGCCCATTGCTGAAAGGTATCCGATCCACAAGGTCCGATGTCATTGTTCTGAACCACGACGTTGTTGCAGAGAAGACCACCCTCCGCAACGTGTAGGCATGACCAACTGCGGGGATCATAAGAATGCACATGCTCGATCAACTGGTCTGAATTTGGACCGCCCATCTCTATGTTTGCACCGCCAACGGTGGGTGGAGCACCCGAACGAGTTCCGTCGATCTATAGGAAGAGGATGGGCATGTCAATTTTCGGGAATGTGGGGGGTGCTTGCCTGGATATTGCGCAGCTTGACGCCACTACAATTTGTGCAAGTACCATCGACAGCAGTGGTATGACCTTGTCCATTTGAGACTGGACCACTCACTACAAAGGTGGCCCTCGAGTCGTCAGTAGGATAACCCACGGTACTGATCTCCTGATTTGGAGCAGCAAAGAGGATTGGGGCTTGAATCAAGTAGCGTGCATTGGGACAAAGTTGCAGTATATAACCGGGGCCGGACGAGTTAAGGGCGGTGTTCAAACGATCCGTAATCGTGTTGGCTGGGTCTGGGGATATACAGGCGCCTCGACGTGACAAAAGTGGGCTAGAGGATCGAGTCAGCCATTATGGCAAACGTAGAAGGTGCTGTCTTACTGGGCTGTGGCGACATGATTTAACAAAGGGTTTTCCAACGCCAATGCCAGGGTAATCGACAGGCTTGCCATAATAAGACGAAAAAGCATTGCCGGCGGAAACAAAGAAAAAAAACCTAATGGACGAGTGGGAAATGGCCTTGAAGGGCCTCTATGTGGGGGTCAAGAGGGAGCGGTAAGGACAGTAATAGGTAGGAAGGAATGATAGGGGCGTGTGTCTGGTCTGGCGATTGTGGGGCCGCGTTGCGGGTGGTGCGCGTTTCAAGCATGGGCTGACAGATGCATGGAAATATCCCAGTTGTCGGTATACGAACTACGCTTATCGTACAGCGTACAACACATGTTCAGGTCATTCATGGCCGTCTCGAGTGATCCAAATCTCCGCTACGGTAATTTCTCTCCCGTCGTCGGGAGGACCGTCCATCTGAATGTTGTGCGCCTCGCGACCTGGACCGACTCCGCGATCGAGCCCTATCCTCTCTACCTCTGCGTTCATCCAGGGATTTGAGTAGCGCCTCCACACCCTTCAAACCATCAGATCTCGTTGCTTCTCGCCTTGCCCTTTTCTCTCTCTTACGCTCCTTTCTTGCCAGTCTCTCTTCTCGCGTCTCATTTTTGTGCTTTCCCTTCGACGATTTGGATTTTTTCGCCTTTTTCTTGGCCCGTTCTTCTCGCCACTTCTGGAGCAAGTAGTCTCGCATGGGGTCGTCGGGATCAATATCAGGAACTGACGACGCCGAGGACTCTGGTCCTGAGTCATCTGCAAAAAAAAGAGGTATAAGCAGACGAGAAAGATGAGACCACTCAACACATTTACCAATCACCTCGGGCCTCGCGTTAAGGCTTTGCGCTTCCTGTTCGTGCCACTCCCCATCCTCTCCTTTGACTTTGGGCTGTTTGTAATTCTTTACATGGTCAACACGCAACGTCCTTTCCAGTACAGTTGCACCATTGAGATTGTCGACCGCGAGTATGGTTGACCGTTGGTCCTCATACATGAGGAATCCGAAGCCTTTAGTTTTACCTGTTTCCTTGTCACGGGGGAGATTAACATCGACAACTTCGCCATATCTAAGATGATTAGGAAGAAGAGACGGGATATATGGCCAATGAGCTCACTGTGAAAATATAGTAATGACGTCCCCTTCAGTCAGGTCATAATGAAGACCTCCGATGAATATGTAGGCCGAATCTGATGGGTGATGGGTTTGTCTATACCTCAACCAAAGTGCAGACGTACCTTTGTACTCATCATGCCAAGAGGCAGCACCAACGCCGAGCTCAAGCTCCCGCTCATTAATTTTGTTTATCTCTCGCACAACGCTGTAACAGATAAATAAGTCATGCTCATTCTCATGCTCATCAGTGGCGAGCTAGTTGAACGTACTTCATTGAGCGAAGGGAGTTCTCACGCCACACGCAACCGTCTGATTCTGATTATTTTCACTCGTCTGTCCGCCAAGCGACATGGCGTCCTTCTCGCTGCCTCCGATCCACGATAACCCTGATGGCAGCTGGGGACCATCATCGTCTAATCTGCCAGAGGCGTTCAAGTTCAAGGATATCCCCTATGCGCCCTATTCAAAGTCGGATAAACTTGGCCGATTTGCAGACTGGAATGATATTTCTGGAGATAACCGACAGGCTGCACCAGGTGCCGCTGCAAATCCCAGAACGGGTACTCGTGGCCGCAGGGATGGTGCACAGACATTTGGAAGCGGTCTTCCAAGTGCCTTCTCCTTTCAGGTTGAGGACGAATCAAGTTTCTCTCTCGTAGACAATAAGGCTAGCGCACCCCGTCGCGGAGGTGGATTTACGAGAGGAAGAGGTGCTAATCGCGGTGCCGCGTCCTATGGCTCTCGTGCGCCTCAAAGAAATACCCGCGGTGGGTTTACCACAAATCGTGCCACAGGGCAGCGGGGTCCGAGGAAAGGATGGCGGGACTGGGAAAAAGTAAGTGATTACTTATTTTCTTTGCAAATGCGATGTGCAATTCTGGTCCAGAACAATCGCACGCGCGAGTCTTCCGTGGCTATCGACCCCAGCTGGCAGATGTTGGAAGAGATCGAATTTCATCGCCTCGCGAAGCTGAGACTCGAAGTCGATGAACCCGAAGAACTGTATGTGCGCCCGTGTCCTTTTTGTTTCATTCATCGCATACATTACTATCAGGGAGTCGTATGGCCGCCTCTATGGTTACAACAAGGCATACGATCGTATCACCACCAAAACAGAGCGTCCCCTCCAACCTGTTGACCGAATAAAGTATAATACAACCACATCGGACGATCCTATCATACAGCAGGTAACAGGCTATTGACCTCTCATTGCTCGGCGTCTCGGCTTATGGCTGTTGTTGCAAGCTTGCGTCCAAGGGCACTGCTGCGATATATGCGACGGATGTCATCCTCAGTGTGCTCATGTGTGCACCGCGCTCGGTGTATCCTTGGGACATTGTCATTGTCCGCGAAGGGAACAAAGTGTTCTTTGACAAGAGAGATGGTGGCCCTTTTGACACCGTCACCGTTAATGAAAATGCGGCAGATCCTCCTCAGGATCCCGCAGCGCCTAATCCCAGTAATCCGAACGAACGCGCTCCTGAACCGTCTTCCATAAATACCGCCACATCCCTTTCCCTGGAGGCGACCTACATTAACCAAAATTTCGGCTTCCAGTCCGTTATTGAGACAGCACCTCCTCCTGCGATCGACTTTGACAAACCCAATCCATTCTATGGTCCCGATGAGACCGAACCTCTCGCCTCGTGTGGATATCGATACCGTGTTTTTGATCTTGGTATCAGCGATGACGAGGACATCAAAATCTGCGTTCGTACTGAAGTCGACGCCTATTTACCTGGCCAAGGCAACCCACTACATGGTCAAGGTCTTACCACTATCCGTGCCTTGAACGAATTCGATCCCCGTGCCTCTGGCGCCGGCGGCGCACCCGATTGGCGTTCAAAGCTCGACTCTCAGCGCGGAGCAGTCGTCGCGACCGAGATGAAAAACAATAGCTGCAAGCTCGCTAAGTGGACCGTCCAGAGCATTTTAGCAGGTGCGGAGCAGATGAAGATCGGGTAAGGCTTGCATCTAGAATTTCTTTTTTTTTCTGCTCTTTTAGCGTGCTGCCGCCGTATCTCTCTGACCCGATAAAAATAGATATGTATCACGAGCGAACCCTCGCGACAACACGCGGCACGTCATTCTGAGCACTGCTTCAATGCGCCCTATGGATTTCGCGTCTCAGCTCAACGTTTCCCTGGCAAATGGATGGGGCATCGTCAGGACCGTCGCTGACCTGTGCTTGAAGATGCCCGAGGGTAAGTATGTCCTCGTAAAGGATCCAAAC
>QFEA01000162.1:0-10398 GCA_003315975.1 Lactifluus echinatus | reverse complement strand
CGCTATGGACGCTATGGACGCTATGGAGCGCTATGTAGCACTACTGAGTGGGGTCGGGTTTTGCTGATGCACGGAGAAGCTGGATCTGTGGATCTAGAAAGTGTTGAGGAAGAGAAGCAGCGAATTAGGAAAATGATCGAGGAGGGCAGATATGATCCTTGAGACATTTTCAACATGGATGAGACTAGCCAGTTCTATGCGTAAGTCAGCACCTTTTCACAAGTTCTAGGGAAGCTTAATGCTTGAGTAGTTTACCACCTGATCGTGGGCTATCCAACGAACAGCACGCAGGGATTAAAGGCAGCAAGATAAGGCTAACTTATGCATTCACCGTAAATGCCACTGGCTCGGAAAAATTGCCTCCCTTTGTGATTGGAAAGGCAAACAAACCACGCGCTTTTAAAAACAAGTCAGGTTCTCAACTTGGCTTTTACTATCGAAGCAATGCGAAAGCATGGATGACTACAAAGCTCTATCAAGAATGGCTGAAAGACTGGGATCAAAGGCTACAACACGAAAACCAAAGGATTCTACTGCTTCAGGATAACTTCAAAGGCCACTACCCACCTGATGATCTTCGAAACATCCGAGTTGAGAACTTTCAGCCAAACATGACATCACATATTCAGCCTAATGATCAGGGCATTATCCGATGCTTCAAGGCCCATTACCGTGCTCAATTCATTGAGCGTGCCATTGACCGCTACGATTCCGGCATCACTCCTGCTTATATTTATGATATTAATCAACTTGAGGCTATGCGACTGGCTGATGTAGCATGGAATGAAGTCGATGCAACCACAATTCAACACTGCTGGAAAAAGGCTGGGATCCTGCCTGCGTTCAAGACCATACCACCCAATCCATCAGTTCCGATCTCCACTCTTATCCAAGACACCCCTGGTTTGAAGGATCCTGTTAAAGCGGCAGAGACAAGTCTAGAAATGGCTCTTGATGCTTTGGTTTCAACTGGTGTTCTTCACAAGAAAAACTGCATGGACATCGAATCAATGCTTAACCCTTTTCCCGAATTAGGCATAGAACCAACCACAGATAAAGAGATTTTTCAAGCAGTGATTGAGGCAAGAGAGGCAAGGGAAAATCTGGAGATAAACGGTGGGGATGATGTCGATTGTGATGGGCCAGTGGAACCAGCCCCAACCCGTAACGAAGTACTCCAAGCTGCATCTATTATCAATCGGTATCTTGGCAATGTAAATAACCCTGCTGCCTGTAAGTTGGAGGGTCTTCTGGGTTCATTTGGAAGGCAACTATGTCAAGAAACTGTTCATGCAACACACTCAACTCGTATTACTGATTATTTTAGCACTACATAGCTTAGATATGTAAATGATTGCGACTAGCTAGTCATAATAGAGCACCACTCAAGCGGGAAGCACATACAAAGATTGTATTGTGTTGGTTTCTCACGATTGAATCAGACAAATATCATGCACTCTGATAAGTCATACTCTCTTATAAGGCATACCTTTGGGGTGTGACGGAGGGGTATGCCTTATCACAGAGTCGACTGTAGATAACAGCAAGTCCCCTTTTATCTAAGCGAGAATAGGCGGCTCCATCATCTGGCTTAGCGATACGCGAGTGTACGCTCCACGAGATTTCGCCCCTAGTAGCTCCACAATTTAATCTACTTTAATTCAGTCCCTTTGTAATTCTTACTGAGACACACAAACACATGGGATGGACTGCGGGCACGTTCGCTCCGCGTCCGCTTCACTCCAGAAGCTCGCGCGCACAATATATTTAACAGCGCCCAGACGGATGGACACCACATCGTGACCGAGTAGGGCTGGCAGGCGGCTAAATCTGAGACCTGGAGGTTTTGAGGCGCGTGATGATGCGTTTGATCAGATCAGTTAGAGTTATCTTATCTCGTATGGCGACTCATCGAAGTTCCGACTCAGCCCTCACGGGGAACCCATCCAAACGACCCATCCAAACGTCATGACATGCCTTTGTGCAATGTCCGCTCTTCGACACCGCCCTTCACGCACACCTGAAGCCGTCCTCTGCTTCGCCATCTTCGCTCCCTTGCATCTTCAGCATGATAGAAGAGGGCGCAAAGCTGTTCGTTAGTGAGACGCAGGCATTTCTCAGGCCACATAGGGGGGCACACCCAGGAGAACCGCGGCTAATGGCATCAGATGACACCCCGGATGCCATGATACGTCCTAGACTTTCAATGATGCCCTCTCGTATGTTTATTCGTACATGGAGTTCTGTCCTTCGGAGCGGAATCAAATGGATCAAAAAAAGAAAAAGATGACAACGACACCGACCCCGTTGTGCTTGCTGGTTGTGTCCCGCGGATAGAGTTACTGTATGCACAAATATTCCACCCTGTCAGTCTCGAATGTGCACTTCTTTGGTTCCAGCTTGATGCGATCACCAGGGACAGTGAAGCCTGACAGGCGCAACGTGAAACAAACATAATCATTCTGAACCCTTAATCACCACAGGCGGGACCAGAACCCCGAAAACTGCATTGGGCATGATCACGGGGGGGGGGATGATCAGAATGTATCTCAAACTAGTACTATTATAGTGCAAGCAGTTTGTGAGGGTGGTGAAGCCCTTGCGCTAATATTGAGCGAATGGGGGGGGGGGGTCCGCTCTCGCATTCTGACTCCTAAAAAGATGCCTTACGTGTGTGTCACTCACAGCAACCTATTGGACTACTTAACACAGCGTGCAAAGTGTGAAGGCACCGCTCACTCTCCCCGACTTCTGCGTCTAACGTCAGAGTGGAACACGACGAGGCTTACGTTATATATCTAGATCAGTGCAATAGCGTAAGTACAAAGCATGGGTCATACATTCAGCTATACGAAAGTATCGTTAACACGATTCAATACATCGGTGGACATAGTAATCACACAAACGAAAGAAGAGATACAGAAATAATAGATGAAGTCGTACGTAGACATATCACCATACATTAGAGGCCCACCGATAAGGCATCGGTGGCATGTTTCAGGAACGAATACCATGGAATGGAGAAGGACGTGGGTTTAAGCTTGGGCATGAGCTTGTCAATGTGTGGCGAGGTAGCATAGGCAATGTGCCGCAGCTTTTCACATCGTGAGTTGGGCAGAGGGAGGAATATTGTCGTGAAACAGTTGAAGATGAGCTTCGAGTGTGCGCTTCCCAGTACATGTAAATTGACAATTTGGATGAGGGCATCCATATTCTATCTCGTGAACGTCGTCTATTCAATTTAAGTTTCCCCATATCTTGGTTTAGTGCAGCAGGGAATGCTGCCGAGGTATGTCGATGAGACATGAGATACCGATTTACATTGAATGACCCACCTTGGTGTTCTAACAGAGGCGTAGAGCCAGGGCCAAGTTGGGCAGAGGGAAGTACGTCGTGAGACCGTTGAAGATGATATATGAGTTTGCGCATCCCGATACATTTAACACTACACCCTGTATGAGGGCATCGACACTCTGGCCCGTGAACATCGTCTACATGGCGAGTTACTGCCTTCGGTTCGTGAAACTTCTTTCCGCAAAAGGGGCAATAGGTTTTCAAGTTACCGTCCTCCATATCTTGGTTTAGTGCAACAGGGAATGCTATTGTATCAGAGCACATGAGCTACCGACTCGGATTGGGATTGAGGGACGCACCTTGGTATACTAGCGGAGTCACAGGGCCAGAATCTGGTTCGATGAGGGTCTCAGCGATTTGAATAGACCATGTTGACGTTTTCCCGGAGAGGTCAACCTCGGTAGGAACGAGGTTATGGTTGGCATTTTCTTCGGGAAGGGGGGGATAGTCCACGCCTTGCCCTACAACTAATTGAGCTGGACAAGAAGGGCTCATTGCCCCTTGGCGATGTGGAAGAGTCTGCTCTTCGCAGGGATGAAGAATGTTATGGTACTGCTCCGCGGGAGCGAAATCCTCTGTGGTGACTGAAGGAGAGGCAGAAAGTGTGTCTTCCAGATCTGGGACTGGCTGTAGTGCCTTCGTTATGCAACACGAAAATGGTTGGAAGGACGGTACCTCACCTTCGAAAACCGCTCATGGTCTTCGGAGTTTAAGTGCTGAAGAGAGGGGGGGAGACCTGGTATTGTAACCAAACCAGGTTGATCGTCTTTTGGTGTGTCATGATTGTCGGGTCGCTTTGCAACGAGGGTCCGCCCATCGTCAGGAGAGAACATTAGGTTCACCTATGCGGTGGTCATTGACCATCAGGATGCGTGCACAAGGGAACTCACTTCGTCGAAGTCTTTTTTTTGAGAGATGTATCCATTCATTTGTTTTGTACAAATTTGCTCAACTTGTGGGATGTATTGTAGCGAACGCCATGAGAATCAGCCAAGGGGGGGGCTTATAACACGTTGTCGACCCCCTTCACACCCATGGATGGTGCACGAGGGTTAGCTGGCACCGAGGCATCTTAACCAATGGGAGAGGGGATGGTGCCAAAGCGAAGTTGTGACCGACTTAGCCGCAAACGAGTTTGTTAACTAAAAACATATTACACGTTAGATCTTGGCACCCAGATAGAGCTGAACGGAGATTAGCCCTGATGCTTAAATTGACGGGACAGACTTTTGAGATGAGGACTGTTATTGTCTAAGCCTCGATATTGAGTTTGGGGATTAGATGGAGATGCCGGGAATCGAAGGTCGATCGTTTGACCCGTGCTAGGTGCCACATCGTGGAACGTGGGACATCGAATGCAGTTTGGGGGCTCCTTGATTCGCAGTAAAAGGTAGCAGGGATAAGCGTCTGGGAAACCGAACGAGCTTTTGCATCGCGGCAGAAATACGCGATGTTTAGGATGGACATGGAAGTTTGTGAAGTAGTGGACCTGGAAACCAGCTTGGAGGCGATCACCAATTCATGGCTTCGAGTCCGGGCCTGTGGGAAGTCAACGACCTACAGGGACGTTGTTGAGGTTGGTGCCTGCTCTGAGTCATGGTGAGAAAAAATGATATATAGTATATCAATATCACTACGACATAAAATAAATTATTTCATCGCAGGGAAAAATCTTTGAATGGCCAAGACAACGGACAAATTACCAGTCTGATCACATGTTGTTTCCCTATGAAGCTTGGTTGTCGTCATCTTGTCTCGAAAAAAAAAACAGCGTACTAAACTGTCAAAGCCAAATACGGTCCTCCGGACTATTTGTCCGCGGTTTGCCAACAACTGAACACGTTGATCCAGCTCCCTATAGTGATCCAAGACCAACAGGATGGTAAACAGTTTCTCATGCCGCGCCCAGAATGAACCATTTTCTGGCTGGCACCATCCTGATTTGACTGCCAGTGGCGGCTATGTAGATACCACCGCTGTGGCCCAGCTCCGAATCAAGTATGTGCGCAGTTAGATGAGCCACGAACGTGTGAACGTACGCCCTGTAAATGGATGGTTTGAAAAAAAAAAACCCTGGCTGATAAATGCTAGTTATCTCTCTTGCAGAAACAAGTTCTAACTCCCTTCCACGTCAAGCGTTATGATGTTCAGGACTAGTTGAATCACGCATCCTCTGCTCGGCGCACTTGCAACGCCCCCCACTTCTTAGCGCAAGTAAGTCCCAATTGCGAAATGTCAGGTGTCAGGTGTGCCAATTGCGAAATGCCAGGTGCCAGGTGCCAGGTGCCAAGTGCCAGGTGCCAGGTGTGTGGACATTCGGAAGCCAGGTTGCGGTGATTTTGAAAACAATACTGGATACTGGTGACATCGGCCTTGAGTGTTTAGTGTGTCTCAGTAACGCCAACGCCCGAAGATGGAATTTATTTAACGCGAAAACCGCGAAAATCGCGCGTGGGCACTTTCTGCACGTGATTGGCCTAAATTCGCACCGCCCAGGTCAGCCACCCGTCCTCGTGTTATGGTTAAGACGTATGACAGCGCCAGATTGACTGGAAAATGCACCTAGTCCTTCTTGGAAAAACTCGCGGTGTAAAACACCCCAATTGAACTCTCATCTTAGCAATTCAAGGAGCGGTCATTGTATGATTTTACCGATGTACTGAAAAGTGCTCGCAAGGAGACGACTCAGGGCTGAGATCCTTCGTGGACCCATTGATCGATCATACTATGCGTAGTAGTGATCCGTATCAAATATACTAATACCCCAATCAGATAGATACATTCCCAATCCTGCTCCGCCCAGTTAGTAGTGCTTTTACGAGAGACCCGGACAAGGTAATGACCAGGGCCAAAGGGCCTTTCATGCGGAGGTCGAGGGATAAATATCCATGAGAACAGCCGTATTGTATGCAGACCCTTGCACGTTCCTGTAATACATTCACCACAGCCAACACAGTACAGATGGCTGAGAGGACAATGCGTCACCTGGAGAGAGAAAATTATACAAAATGACACTCACAACGGCACCATTTGGCTGGACTGGTGTATCTCATGCAATCCAATTGACATGACATGCTGCATGCATCACACGTCCACGTTTTCTCCGAGTCGACCAGAAGCCCGGCCTACTCCACAGATCTTTGACCTAAGAACTGGATGATAGACAGGCCTGCCCAGGACGAAGGACCTTGTTCACTCGTCATATGGCGAAAATTACAGGGGTGTACCGACCTTAGTCCCTGGATATGGAAGGCGGCTAGCGCCCGAAGTTACTCGACTCATCGGCCGTCCGTCATCAAGCCAAGCCTCCCTTGAGCGTCCGGTGCCGATTCACAGGGCCCGTGTGCCATCTCAAATACCTGATTATTTACGTCAACTCGGGAGCTAAGACTGTTATGTGATTTGAAATAGCTCATCACGAGTGGGGCCGGTGCCGACAACAACTGCAAAGGGACGGATTGAGGGAACAGACGGACCGGGGTTTCCCGCGGCGGTGGTAACTTATTTGCGCCTTGCATCTGGGTTGCACGGTAAGCGTGTAGGTCGTCCATCGAAGCAACTTGCGCCCCGCCCCGTTTCCCTCCTACCTCGAGATTATGATTATGATTCTAGTGTAGGAGTGAGATTCGGGCTGTGATTGAATATTAATTTCATGCATGGTATGTATTCTCCGGGATGTAAGTTATAATGTTCTCATACGCCATTGTCAGAAATCAAGTTTCTTTCTGTTCATCCCGCGGGGCGCCCCAGAGCCTCCAATTCCCGTTCCATCATGGCGAAGCTTTGTCCTCTGCTCATTCTGGACAGCCACCTCCAGCATTCCTTCCCGTCTCTCCTCATCCGCTATCCCCTTCTTTTCCTCTAAGAGCTGTTCGCTTCCTCTTGTAAAGCCACTGTTATTCTTGCATTCCTTGCTGCAGCGATGCTCAAAAGTTCGTCTTCTTCCGCGGTGACGTTAGTGCATTGATCACTGGTGTATACATGACCGTGTGGAGCCATACAATAATAAATTTGTTGCTTCACGTGAGGGCCTGGAATTCATATAATGAGTAGTATCGCCTCTCCCTGGGCCCGTTCGGGTCCCATGGGCAAGAAGTAGGTTAGGATAGTACGCCAATTGGAGGAAATAAGGCAATGGCGCTGAAGCCGAGGCAAAAACTTAGACTCAGATTGGTCTTGGGTGGTGTGGATGGACAGGAATACGGCTGAGATCGGCAGAGTGTTCCTCGAGCCGGCAGCCTGAGGGTGATAGAAAAGTTAAATAGTTGTGGCGTTGTTTTGTACTCCATCGCCAACGTTCAAACATGAGACTGGACCTCTCTCTGACTGTGCTGATGCGTGGGCTGTGACGTCGGTATGTCGTTCCAGGGCAGTCATATGAGACGGCGCAGGTTATGAACAGGACGTCTAGTGTGCCGACGTATAACCTAATCTGTGCTCAGCATGTTGAAGATCGGAACTGCGATGGAAACTGACAGGTTATGGATGTCCCGTATAGAGATGTCAACGCGACCAGTAGTATCGGAATAACCTAACGATACTCGAAGCGGCGAAAAGGTTGTATAAGGGGTATCCAGGGAAGAGGTAGGACCGAGTATCATATGTTTCCCGACGCGTGTATGAAGCTAATAGATCAGGGGTGATTCTTGGCACACCTAATGCTGAGAAGGAAGCGGCACGGTGGTAGCATATGATGACGTCGTCTTCTTCTCAGATGTTGTGAGACTTTGCCCAGATGTCGACGAAGTGTGTGGCCATCCAGAAGCCGCACATGGAGGACTGAAAGGAGTGCGTAGAGTGATGTCCACCTACTTGATGTTGCTTAGATCGTGGTCTGTGTCAACAGGGTAGCAGTTGACTTGGTAGCTTAATTCAAGGACATAGTGCAAGTCAACTTGGATGGGAGAGTTGAAAGGAAGGACAGAGTGGTGTGGCGGGCAGAGGCGGAGGGCGGAGCAAGTAGGTGGAAAGGGAAGCGCCGGGAAACAAGGAGGCTGAAGCTTGTAACCCCCTTGCCAACTGAACGTCAGTTTCCATAGCAGCACGTACTTGTCAACTTGCGACGTCAAAAGCGTCAACAATCAGGGGTCTGTCTTGAGCAGACAGAATCAGCACACCCGCTTGTCGCGAGGCCCCGCATGCCGTGCTCCTTTTTCAGGCAAAGAGGGGCAGCACGAGTTGCAAGAAGTTACAGGTATCATCCCGAGGCCAGATGTAGAGAGGCATAGGAAAGGAATCGATGCAATGAAGTGGTCAAGAGTTCGGCGGCTGCCCGCAAACGCTGGGCGTTTAGAAGGCCACTGGAGGTTAACGAGGAGTCTTGGAAGAAGGAAAACGCAGGCTAATTAATTGGGAGTCGAGCATCAAGAGTTTATATACATGAGTACCAACGAAAAGAGAAGAAGATTCATGAAGACAAAGTTCTTTCTTTATCAAGGTGGGACCTGAGAACACGAGAACCGTAAATCCCAACGCACCTTCGTCAACTGCATCGCCTTTTGAAGCGGCCCGCATCACCACGTCGGTGAGACGGCAGTCGGCGTTAGTAAGGATAACTTAACGATAGACTAGAAGAGTCGTGGCAAGCCACGCGCGACAATATTGGAAGTTGCACGTCGTCGAAGAGGACCTTCGGCATGGAACCGACGAAGATGATTTTGGAGTTTGCGCGCCCCGACACAAGTAGCATGACAGTCCCTGTAAGGGCATTCCTTCGGCTTCGAATGCGAATCGTCCATGTGACGAGTGACAGCCTTCTGCGCATGGAACTTCTTTCCGCACGCAGGGCACGAGGGTCTCGAATCTTTCATATCCTCCACAGCTATGTCTTGTGCAGTGCAGGATGTTGGCGGGGTGGGGTGATATCCACCCTGACGCGCTGTCTGGGAGAAAGATGTGGCCCGGCTATCGCGCTGTATTGGTGAGTTTATGAAGACGTGAAGGGGGTCGACGTGCTCCTCAGAGGGTTGGCTAGACGATATGGTGTACATTGGCGTTCTACCGGAGAAGTCGGCCCAAGGCGTGCAGCCCCATCTTGGATCGTGAGGTTCAACGCTGGCGAGAGAGGCGACGTGTATGCCATGTTCTGAGGGCAGTTGGTGACATCTGCGCTGTCCTACGGCCTGCGAAGAGCCGGACGAATAGAGGAAATTGTCGCCCAAAGATGGTCCAAGATATGGTCCAAGATGCTCACATGAGGGGGGGTGCGTTAAGTGGTTATTATCAGAAGGACGGGATGAAATTTGGACCTGGTGGTGTCTAGGAAGATCAAAGGCTTGGTAAGGCTCGGCGCTAGAATGGGCTATGGAGATTCAGGAATAATCGTGAATAGCAAGGGGGCGCACAAACCTGGGTGTCCCTGCAGTACGTCCGTACAACTATCAAGTTGATTGATGGTCGAAAGGATCGCGTTTCGTCTCCCAGAGAGACTTCTCATGATATCCGATGTTTGCATCATGTCGGGGACTGGAACCAGGATGAAGGGACTGGCCGTGATCTAAAGAATATGTCAAGCCAACCTGCGCAGTCGTTATGGCCGGTCAGTCGGTCAGCAAGTATGCAACACCAATATGGGACTCACCTTGTCAAAATTGAATAGGTGACTGGGACGAGTCTCTTGGTTGTGAGCCATCGATCGCCCAGAATTTGATTCTTCGATAGGAAGACTTGAAATCGGTGAGGAAATGAGAGCCAATAGGGATTCCGGAGGCCATTTTCACTGACCCAATTTATGGTGTCTTCTACTGAAACCTATGATGCCACGCGTAATATACAAGAGGGACCCATTACCCGGGACCTAGAGCGGAACACTCTCTAGGTGCCAAACATAGTAAATTATTTTTTGACACAGAGCATCCCTACTGTAGTAGAGGACGAAAAGAAGCCAGACTCGGATGCACATTACGCTTTCACAACGAGAACGGCGATCCATCCATGTTTGGCATAAAGCTCAAGGTTAAGAGAGACATGTATGCTGGTCTAGGAGGCTGTGAGGACGGCGGTGTTCGTTTAGCTGTGGTATGAAGACCATTCTAGAAACAATGG